>CAUZXS010004887.1:75000-105000 GCA_963585895.1 Sepioteuthis lessoniana
TGCACATGCATGTAGTGTTGCATACCTTCCTCTGCTCTTGGTAACCCCAAGCTTTGTTCGTGTTTGTTCGTCTGTTTTGTTTTCTCCTGTTTCCCTCGATCGTATTCTTGTGTAGGTAAAGAAATGTGCGTTACCCCCTCAAACCACTAGTTGATCACCGGCTGGTTAAGAAGTGAAATGGTTAGAAGACTGAGATAATGTGGGGGGGTGAGGGGGTAACGTTTTACACCGCGAGCTATGGATTAAATAGTTTCACTGCTGTTCCTTTTCAAGGACAGAGAGTATTGATCCAAAAGTGAACATAATAGCCCAAATGGATTGGTTTGGTTCAACGGCATATCAACCATTGTAGGTTATTTAATGCCAAATCCTCTTTATACATAGATATTAAATATATAGGATTTGGTTTGGTTGGGTTTTATGGCATATCAACCATTGTGGGTTATTTGATGTCAAATCTGGTTTATTCATATATATATATATATATATATATATATATATATATATATTAGATATTTATATGATTTGTACACATAAGTCAACAAAGTTAAATAGTTTCAAGTATTGCTATTTATCACTGACATCAGTCATTTGTTTGCACACAGTTCAATGATCAAATTGTTCTATCTCAAACAATTCTATTAGATAAATGGTTCCAAGTATTGCTATGTATCACTAAAAATTAAATTAAACATCAGTTATTTGTTCACACACAGTTAAATGATCAAGCTGGGTTTTTTTTTCCAAAATTCACTTAAGCATAAGTCATTTGTTTGCACTCAGTTTAAATGTCAGGCAGTTCTATTTAACCCATTGATAGGACCCTATCAGGTGCTACCACTCTGGGCCAGAATGAACCTTGGAGCAATGGCAATGAAAGGGTACTCCACATTCCTCAAAGCTCCAGCATTACTGGAACCTCACCATCAGACTGTTTAGTGTCATATTCAGGACAATCACGAGGTGGCAGGTTACTCCTTTGCAGAGATGCAGTTGGTGCATTCTACAGCCCCAGCCCAACTGGAATTCTAACTTGTTGACTACGATATCACAGTTCAGCATATTACACCATAGGGATTTCTCCCCAGTGACTTGCAATTAATATAGACTTTTATAACATACAGAAAATTTCCTCATTTTCTATGTGAGACAGTAGAAGACCCACAAAATGCTAGCCTGATTTATTGGGGTGATAAACAAGGGAATAAAGAGGTGCCCATGGTGTAATGGTTATCGTTGTAGGGAATGGACACGGCGACACGAGTTCAAATCCTGGACGAGACTGATTGCATTTCACATAGCACTAATACCCTTGGGAAAGGTATGAATCCAATTATTCTCCCTCCAGCTATGGGTAAATAGTAGGGCAGACTAGGTTCTTCAGCCTTGGTGGGGCAACTAGTTTAAGAGAAGGAAAACTCTGAATTCAAACCTGTTAAACTCCTCTTAAAAATTGACCTTGTGTCATATCCTGCCCAAGCGGAGGGGTCAGGTAAATATGATAAACAAGGGAATAAAATGGATAATGGATGTTTTGTCCATATTCTACCACAGGAGGTCAAGTGACAACCTCTTTGACTTTTCTACTTTCTTCAAGTGTCAAGAATAAACAATGCAACATTCATCTTGGTTCCTGTTTCAACCAGTTGAAATGAATTTTGCTTTCATGCATTTATTATAAATTCATAAAATCCTATTATTTGGTTTTGGCTTGGTTTCTTTGTTTATGGCATATTAACTTTCATGGGTTGAATAGTTACTTGAAATCAATATCAAAGCCCTCTTTGTAGAAGAGCAGTATTCGTACTATTTAACTCATGAACCAGACACGCAAGACACTGCTGGAGAAGCAAGGACGAGCTCATAAGTGATGTACTCCTATGGACCCCCACATATGGCCAAGCAAAAGCAGGACGACCAGCTCGAACACACATACAGCAGCTATGTGAGGACGCAGGATGTAACCCTGAAGACCTGCCAAAGGCGATGAATAATAGGGAGAAGTGGCGAGAGAAGGTCAGGGATATCCGTGCTGGCGGCACGACATGATGATGATCTTTCCTAAGAGTATTAGTATGAAAGTGAATATAATAGCATGACAGGAATTTGAACTCACTTACTATAACATTGAACATTAGCCACAGGGGCTGTTCCCTTAAATATTTTGGACAAAGTCAGTCTTATATGTCATCAAATATAATTAAGAAAATTAGTTAGAAAAAAAAAAAAGAGGAAGAACAAAGAAAAAAGAAAGAAAGAAAAAGAAAGTAAAATTTACATATCTAATAATAAAAAACAATAAAAAGAAAAAAGAAAAAGAAAAAAGAAAAAGAAAAAAGATAAAGAAAAAAGAAAAAGAAAGTTTATACATATAATAAAAAAGAAAAAGAAAAAGAAAAAAGAAAAAGAAAGAAAGAGAAAGTTTATATATATAATAAAAAAAAGAAAAAGAAAAAAGAAAGAAGAAAAAAGAAAAAGAAAGAAAGAGAAAGTTTATATATATAATAATAAAAACAATAAAAAAAAGAAAAAGAACAAAAAGAATAAAGACAAAAAGCATTTCAGATTAGAATTACATAGATATTTTTTCGGTGTCAAGAAAAAATTGGAGAAACATTTTGAAATGACAAATACTGTAAATGTTCTACTCACGTCTTTTAAGGGAGGAAGCCTGAAGGAAAGCCGTAAGGAGGTCAGAGTTGCAATTCAACTTGGCCACACGATGGTCCCTTCTCTTGAGCTGTCGTACAAGACGTGCAGACATTTGATTGATGCTATAACGAAGGTTGGCATGGATGCTGCGCAGTTTATCCACACCTGAAGAGAAAAAAAAAAAAATCAAAAGAATATCATTGACTGTGTTTGATTCCATTTTAGACATACTTTTGTTTAAACAAAGAACCAGAAAATAATCTCATCTATCTTATTGGCAGGGTTTACAATATATTGACTGTATCCTCTGCAGAGGAGTAAAACCCCTCCAGAAAGGGTGTCCTGGGTATGACACTAAACTGCATCTTCATTGCTATATGTTCAGGTTCACTCTGGTCTGGAGTGATAGTACTTATTCGTGTACCATAGCCATGATATGGCTATGTGTGAAACGTACATCGAATGTCCATAAAGATAGAAAATAGGAATCTCGAAACACAAAAAACACTTACAACTTCTTTGTTCAGGTTCGAAACTTTTCATTACCTTTGAGTTTAAAGTTTTTCAACATAAGGAGAGAGAGGCACAATCATTCTATCCTGGCCTTTTCATCTGCCCTCCCCACCAACACGTGTGGCACCCGCCACAAAGGCCTCTGCGAGTAAGCGAAAACCAACCGTCTTCCCCCGAGGCAGGTCTCATCTCAATTCACTGACTTTTTCAAAATCTCCCCAAATCCTCCGCACGCTTCCGGTGCATGATGTCATTTGCACTCGCTAGCCTCCGTTTCCCATCTGGGCTATTGTGACATCTTTGAATGACACGTCCGCTCCGCGCGCGCATGAACACCTGTGTTAATGTTGTACCTAAGTAACCCATGCATCGAGCCAAAAGGCTCCCAGCCCAACTAAACCCAAAGGCATAAACCGAAATCCCTCAGCCATTATGTTACATTAGGGTCCCATCTACATGTCTGAAAGATCTGTGTGAAAATCATTAGTATCAGATAGGAATACTTCATACTGTATAACTGTATGCAAACAAATAATTATTAATTTGGAATAGTTATTTAAAACCATGTAAAGATTATTTGTATTAGATAGGAATACTTGAAACCATATAACTACCAGTTGTATTAACTATCAGGGTCCCATTTATAAGGCAAATAGATTTACTTGAAAATTATTAGTATTAGAAAGGAATACTTGAAACTTGTGTGCAAATTATCACTATTAGGTTTGGTTTGATGGCATATCAACCATTGTAGGTTATTGAATGCCAAATCCTCTTTATACATTTTATATACATTAAATATATTTTTTTGGAAGCACATTTTGTTGATAACATTTTTAAACAAGCCTGATCTCATCTTTTTGCACACAGTTAAATGGTTTCCTGGTTTGGTTTGGTTTTGTGGCATATCAACCACTGTAGGTTATTTCATGCCAAATCCTCTATAAATATATATTAAATATATATGATTTGTAAACACATTTCATTGACAACATTTTTAAATGAGCTAAATCTCATTCTTTTGCACACAGTCAAATGGTTCTAAGTATTGCTATGTATCATTAACAATTCAATTAAACATCAGTCATTTGTTTACACATAGTTAAATAATCGAAGTTCTATTTCTAACAATTCAGATTAGCAAAAGTCATTTGTTAGCGCTCAGTTTAAATGTTAAACAGTTCAATTTGACCCGTTGATAGGACCCTATCAAGTGATACCACTCTGGGCCAGAGTGGAACTGGGAGTAATGGCAATGAAGGGGTACTCCACATTCCCCAAAGCTTCAGCATTACTGGAACCTCACTATCAGATTGTTTAATGTCCTATCCAGGATACTTGTTTGGGGAGTCTAATTGTAATATTTTGACCTTCGACCCGGCCCAAAATGTCATTCAAGGTGATGCACCGGAAGGAAGTGACACATTCCAGTGGCAGTTAGGAGAGGAAATCGCGTGGGCGGAAATTGGCTAACAAAATGGGACAAGCTAAAAAACCCCATGATACTCTCATAGACTGATGCACCGGAAGAGAGTGACCTCTGAACTGCATGACAGTTATTTCAGCTTGATGACGATTAAACATGCGATTTCAAAGATCGAGTGAGTGATTGAGTGGGCATTGAACTATTATATAGCTCAGTCAAGATGAAAGTCAAGCCAGTTGGAGTTCCAGTTGGAGAGAGATGTGGTAGGGAAAGCCACACCAGGCCGAAGGGGCTTGGGGCCCTGATGAAGTGGGGTCCAGAGAAGATGCTGATAAGATGCAGTAAAGAAAGCCATCACCCAGCAGAGTGGGCCCAGGGCCTCTGGTTGAGCATCAGGAGAACGAGAAAGACACAACGCTGACGGCCATAAGTTTGGGGTCAAAATATTGCAGTTTCTGTTCGGTCACCAGCTCCCTCTCACAGTAAAACCCCACACAACCCTTTTCGAACCCTTGCAATAAAGTGAGAGTGGTAAATATTTTGTTAAAGAAGTCTTCCTGCATCTGTTCTTCATTGCGTCTATGTATCCTGCATGAACATGTATATGAGAATGCAACATAATAACTCTACAAAGATAGAGTTTGTGAATTCTACTGCCCCAGTCAACTGGGCTGTATCATTATTTGGAATAGGAATAGTTGCTTAAAACCATACAATTGTGTATTAATTATTAGTATTATTGTGAGCAAATCATTTGTGTTAAATAGGAATACTTGATACCATATAAGTTGTTGTTGGCGACCGTCGTCAAGGGAGACCAGAAGGCTCTCTTTTCAATAGCTACTACACCGAGGTGTAGAGGAAGGCGCTACTCCTTTCCCTGGATTGCTCCACTTTATCCTTGATACGTACCTTATATTGCTGAGTGTTAAGCAAGGAGGTATCAAGTACCATTTTTAAAGTCTTTGGTATGACGCGACCTGGAATTGAACCAGGTCTTCCGAACCATTGGCAAACACTGTACCCACTTGACCAATGAGCCGGTTAATGCGTGTTAAAAATGATTATTAAATAGGAATAGTTACTTAAGATCACATAACTGTGCACATTAATTTGTATTGAATTTCAGCAATAAATAACCCAACAAGCCAGCACTAAATTGCATCTAATGTTGAGGTTCCAGACCTGGAGCTTTGAGAAGTGTGGAGTACCTCTTCATTATCATTACTCCCAGGTTTACTGTGACTTAGAGTGGTAGTATTTGTTAGAATCACAACTATGGGTTAAATAGATATGTTTGAGATAATGAAGTCTTTACTCATTTAAAATGATTGTGAATTTTTTTTTTGTACCATGTATAATTGGTTTGGTTTCTTTGTTTGATGGTGTGACGGCAAATTAAAATAAAAATATCCCCGGATGAGCAACCATTTAAAAACATATGGGAACTGGTGCATTTAAATATTGTTATCACCAAACGGGGAGTTTATTTATTTTTTTTATTTTATTTTTAACATTCAAATATATCAATCTTTTTACCACACACACGGATACACATATTCAACGTGTCGGCTATATTATTAGCGGACAATACATGATTGTAAATGACTTTCTTCCTTTTTTCCTTTCCTCTAGTCTTTCTTTAAATTGAGAAAGAGAGAGTATATGATTGGGTACAGGGAGAAACAGTCTTATAATTTACTTATCTTTTCCGATGGATTCCTGTGGAGAATATTTTCTCTTTTACGGGCTGACGGCCTTTGTTATATTTAGTTCTGGCTTGAAGGTATGGCTTCTTCTTCTTGTCCAGGATTCCTTCCACTTTCTTTACCCGGAGTCTTGGCATGAGACTCGCGTCCTCTCATGGCGACCTCATCTTCAAAACTGATTTTCTTTTTCCCTATTTCCGCATACGGGAAGAAGGTGCCACTTCTGTTTTAGGGTCCTAGCCAATCATCTCACTTCTACCTTCTTCCTTTCTCTATCAGGCGACCCGAGTGAGGTCACGGAGTACAGATAGCCTGACCCACATTTTTTTCTTCCTTCCGGCTGAAGTTGACCTACATCCTTTATTTGTCTTTTAACAGTCAATCTTTGGCTAATTCAAACACGGAGGGTAGTGGAAATTCCTTATTTCTCCTCTCTCAGTGGGAGATCACGGGACAATGGCATATCAACCTTCATGGTTTATTTAATGCCAAATCCATCCTTGTAGAAGAACAGTGGTGGTACTATTTAACCCATAGCTGGGCGTGGAGAAGTCTCTGTGGCATGATGGCAAAAGTGTTGCACTGTGGCCTTGAAGTAAACAAGTTCAAACTCCAGTAGAGCTATTACATTCACTTTTGGACTGATATTATTGGGAAAGGTATAAAACCATTTATCCACCCCCAGCCATCAGTTAAATAATATCACTGCTGTTCTACAAGGGTGGCTTTAGCAATCAATAACCAATGAAAGTTGATATGCCATTAAAACAAGGAAACCAAACCATAACTTCAAAGCATAAGGGTGTTCATAACTTTCCCAAGGGTATGAGTCCAAAAGTGAATGTAATTGATTCACTGGGGTTTGAACTAATTAATTTAATTATTGCTCTATAATGTCAGTTACATTGAGCTCTTTACCAGGAAAATTTAAATGTTCACTGTTGAATGTTTTTTTTGTCCTGATGGAATTACTCCCAACTCCGGTTTAACTGGACTGAATAATACTATATATATATATATATATATATATATATATATATATATATATAGTGAGAGAGAGAAAGAGATAGAGAGCAGACAGTCTACTCATTAGGCCAACTACTGTAGCACACCAAAAACAGTTATAGTGAGATTTTAATTAGAGTAATATACTTAAAATACTGTAACTTAGAGAATAAAACAACTTCCAGTCCATTAGACTATGCCACAAACTCCCTTACTATAACTGGAGATGATAATCATTAAAATGACATCACTATAAAAGAACCTAATAACAGTTGATATGTCTTAAAACCAACCAACCAACCAAAACAATGTATCATATACAGTATCAACCATAAATAAGTTCAATTTTTCTTTATAAAAAAGTTAATTTTCTTCCAAACCAAAATTCTAGGAATTCTATTTCTTATCTAACAAACTCATTAAAATACTGGAGGCAAAAATAAAATTGCAATAATGTATATAAAGGTATGTATTTATTTATGTACTGCTCCCTATTAATATCTTTGCCTAAAAAATTCAATACAGTAGATTTTGTTGATAAATAATACTTAATACTATTCATTTTGTTTGTATAATATATTTCACTAGAAATAATAAACTCTTGGTATAGGGAGAAATTAACTTTTATAAAAATTAGTTCATGTAAACTTACATATGGACAATACTATATATATATATATATATATATATATATATATACAAATTTTCCAAAGACAAATAATTTATCAAAAAAATACTTAATAAAAAAAAAAAATGAAATTAAGTTACAACTGTATGCCTAACATTTCCATATTAATGAGTAGAGGCAACTCAAAAAATCTTAAGAGAAATAAAAATAATGAATCCCCAAATTGTAACTGTACCAAGAAAGAAAACTGCCCCCTCAAGGGAAGATTGGTTGGTTGTTTGGGTTTCATGGTATATCAACCTTTGTAGGTTATTTAATGCCAAATCTATTTTTATATGAATAATTAGTTCTATTTCAAACAATTCAGTTTAGTATCTGTATAGTTTTTGTCCACACACAGTCAAATGAAAAAAACAGTTATATATTAAACATTTCCCTTTAGCGTAAGTAAAGTTTCTGTCAAAAACAGTTCCATCTAAAAAAATTCAGTTTAGCATTAGTACACAGTTTAATTGTCAAAAACATTTCTATTTCAAGCTATTCAGTTTAGTCAAACAGTTCTAATTCAAACAATTCAGTTTAGTATAAGTATGCAGTTTAGTTCTATTTAACCCATAGATAAGGTCCTATCAGGTGCTACCATTCTGGGCCAGAGTGAACCTTGGAGCAATGGCAGTGAAGGGGTTCTCTGCATTCCCTAAAGTCCCAGCATCACTGGAATCTCATCATCAGATTGTTTTGTGTCATATCCCAGACACTCGTTGGGGGAGAGGGTCTTACGCAGAGTTAGAGTCAAAACAGTTTTATTTCAGATAATTCAGTTTAGCATAAGTACACAGTTTAGATGTCAAAAAGTTCTATTTCGAGCAATTCAGTTTAGCATAAGTACGCAGTTTAAATGCAAAAAACAGTATACTCAAGAAACCATGGTTTAGTTCTATTTAACCCATAAATAGGACCCTCATTACATGCTACTACTCTGGGCCAGAGTGGATCTGGGAGTGATGGCAATGAAGGAGAAATCCTCATTCCCCAAAGCTCCAGCATTACTGGACGCTATGGGGGGGTGTCTTACCTCTGCAGAGTAGCAGAATGATAAAAAAATGTATGTGGGTTCAATGCAAGGCCCTTTCAAACAAAGATATAACAATCACAAAAATAGCTTCACACATGAAATATATAGACATAAAACTAGTTTGTCCAATTATGTATGGGAAGTAAAAAACAAATTTGGTATAGATCCTATATTGAAATGGGAAATCATGAAAAGATGTAGTAAATATACGGCAGGGGATAGATATTGTAAACTATGTATGGAGGAAAAATTAATCATAGTGACATATAATAGACCAAAGGAATTAGTTAACCAAAGGTCTGAAGTATTTAATATTTGCAGATATAGGAAAAAATAGGTTAATTAGTGGATAAAAGGATTGATAAAAATTGTTTAACATAGGAAAAGGGAAAAAAAATTTTTGTCGGTTTCTGGAATAAAGAGTCTTTTATTATAATATGCTAATTTTTGTAAAGATGAGGGGTGCTTTTAACCAATAAAATGTAATTCATCCTAACCCACTTCACCAGTGTAATCCTGAAGAGCCGTTTGGTGAAACCTAGGTAGACTCACTCTTGGCCATGTAGGAATTATTTTCAGATATATATGAAAGTGGTTCAAGAAGTTCTAAGCCTTTCCAAGAAAGAAGAGCCAAAGCTGAACATTTTAGTTTTTTTTTTGGTGTTTTTGATTTATATCAAAACCCATAACAGGATGGAAATAAATTTATTATCCTAATGTGACCAGTTTTTGTGTTTTCTTAAAGAAATCATTGCTCTGTAATATCAGTTACATTGACCTCTTTACCAGGAAAATTTAAATGTTCACTGTTGAATGTTTTTTTGTACTGATGGAATCCGGTTTAACTGGACCGAATAATACTACTATATATATATATATATAGTGAAAAAGAGAGAAAGAGCAAACAGTCTACTCATTAGGCCAACAACTGTAGCACACCAAAAACAGTTATAGTGAGATTTTAATTAGAGTAATATACTTAAAATACTGTAACTTAGAGAATAAAACAACTTCCAGTCCAATTAACAACTGAGTAGTAACTCTGAGAAGTCTTCATTTGCACTAAACATTTCCTTTTCAAGCATTCAAACTCTTTATATAACAGAGATAAATAAGTATGAAATGTTACTCAGAATCCTTCCATCCTTCCTAAATAGAAGCATCAATATTATCATAAACAGAGGTTATCTCAATTAAAATAAGGAAAAAATTTGGCTTAATTTGAACCTGAAAGCTCCCCTTAGGTACAATGAATCAACAGTTATCCAAAAGACAAATCCACAAAGTTATCATTCTTTGTTGTTTATTTTCTAAAGCTTTGAAAATGCTATGAATGCCATCAAAACCTTTGAGCTAGAAGTGTTTGCTATGTTAAATGTAAGAAACATGTTAAGCCTGTGATTAACATGTAAATAATTCACTGGTATTCAAATTAGAACCAATTTGAGCCAAACTACAAGCTGATCAGTAATATTGGCAGTGGGTGTAGTCAGCTAATTTTTTGCTTTAATGCAACACATAACAATTGAAGCACTAAATCACAGATGAAGACTATTAGATTCAGTTTGAGTTAAGAGACTAATGCTACAGTTAGGGTATACATTTTGCTGTCACCACAATATAACTGTATTTAGGGATGGCATTACCGAGGAGATTTGGAAAGCATTTTATTTGGGGAAAAAAGAAGAAAATGAGATTTAAGAATACATATATATTTTTGAAATTGAATGTAACAAAATTTATATTTTTGATTAAAGAGTTTAAATTGGAATAAAATCTTGGTACCTGTGGTTTTGAATAAAATTAAGTTTATAAAAGATTGAGAGAAGGGTCAACTTTTTATGGGGAGTATTATATATATATATATATATATATATATATATATATATATATATGAGAGATATTATATTATTATATGCATATATATATATATATATATATATATATAATCATATAGGCACGATGGTGTAATGTTATCAAAGGAAATGGCCATAGTGACCTAAGTTAAAATCCTGGATAAGGCTGTTAGCCTTTCACATAGTTATAATACCCTTGAGAAATTATTCTTCCCCTAGCTATGAATAAATGTAGGGCAGATTGGGCCCTTTAGCCTGTGTATGGTAACTGGTCAAGGAGAAGGAAAACTAAATCCAAACCTCTTGAACTCAACTTAAAAAATTGATCTTGTATCACATCCTTCTCATAAAAAGAGGTTAGTAAATATATAAGTTGACTGACCATAGTCGAGGGGAACCCGAAGGCTTCCTTTTCAATAGCTACTACACTGAGATGTAGGGGAAGGTACTACTTCTTTCCTTAGAATGCTCTACTTACCTTTGATAAATACCTTATAATGCTGAGTGTTAAACAAGGAGGTATCAAGTACCATTTTTTGAGTCTTTGGTAAGATTTAACTTAGGATTGAATCTCAGTTTCCCTGACCATTGGCAAACACTCCAATTATTTTGCCAATGGGTCAGTAATATATATATATATATATATATATTACATGTATCATATATATATATATATATAAATATATTATGGATATTATATTTAAAAATACATAAATATATTTTGTAGGTTTTAGTAATAAATGTTTTGACCATATAATGTTCCATTAGAAATAATAAAATTCTAGTACCTTATTTTGTGGAGGATCAAGTGCCAAACTGCCTTTGACGTCATATGCACATTAAATAAATTCTCGTCCTGGGATAATTATTTATGCAGTGGCACATCATCAATATAAATTTTTATAAAAAACATGTTGATTGGAGAATTTTCAGTGAGACATTTTTTAAATGTTTTATTGCAAATGTTAGAAACAAAACAAAAAAAAAAAAATCAAAGAATTCTTTCATACTCTGTCTTGAAAATAGTTAAAAATACATTTTTCAAGAAATATTGTTTCTTTGAGTCTTTTAAGGCAACTAAAGAATCAATACTGAATAACACCTAATATCAATTCTGATTGAATATCTTCAGCTTGGAAGAAAGTTCACTTTTTATCTAAAATTGTTAAGAGTTTATGCATTTTTTGTCAATATAGTAGATGTATTATGTTATTTGTACAGTAGTTCATCAAATAAAGAATGCATAATTACCATATTTACCAACCCCTCCGCTTGGGCAGGATATGACACAAGGTCAATTTTTAAGAGGAGTTTGACAGGTTTGAATTCAGAGTTTTCCTTCTAGTTGCCTCACCAAGGCTGAAGAACCCAGTCTGCTCTACTATTACCCATAGCTGGAAGGAGAATAATTGGATTCATACCTTTCCCAAGGGTATTAGTGCTATGTGAAATGCAGTCAATCTCATCCAGGATTTGTACTCATGTCGCCGTGTCCATTTCCTACGATGATAACCATTACACCATGGGCACCTCCTCAAAGAATGCAGTGTTTAACACACCAAACCCATATGATTTGGTTTGGTTTCTTCGTGGGTTATTTGATACAAAGCCATCCTTCTAGAAGAACAGTAAGGGTTCTATTTAATCAATAGGTGGGGGATAAGGTGGTTCATACCTTTCTCAAAGGTACTAGTCTGAAAGTGAACATAATAGCACAACTGAAGTTTGAACTCACTCACTCCAATATTACAATCTGGCACAAGTAAACACTACATAATGGAGACTCCCCAAATCATTATGGTGCTCAGCTGATTTATCTTAGAGCATTACTAAGAAATAAAAATAAATAAAAAACACTAGCATAGCTTGTCATGAATAATGGAATAACTACAAATGAATTCTATTTGTCTATATATTTGTTGTCAAGTTGATAACACAGGAGCATAGTTTGGTTTGGTTTGAATTTTATGTCATATCAACCATTGTAGGTTATTTAATGCCAAATATGATTTATACATATAGATTAGATATATATGATTTGTAAACATAAATCAAAGTTAAATACTTCCAAGTATTGCTACGTATCACTAACAATTCAATGAACCATCAGTCATTTGTTTACACACAGTTAAATGATAAACAGTTCTATTTCTAACAATTCAATTTAGCAAAAGTCAACAAAGTTAAATGGGTCCAAGTATTATTATGTATCACTAACAATTCAATTAAACATCAGTCATTTGCTTACACAAAGTTAAATGATCAAATAGTTCTATTTCAAGCAATTCAATTTAGCATAAGTCATTTGTTTGCACTCAGTTTAAATATCAAACAGTTCTATTTGACCCATAGATAGGACCCTATCAGGTATTACCACTCTGGGCCTAAGTGAACCTGGGAGCAATGGCAATGAAGAGGTACTCTGCATTCTCCAAAGCTCCAGTATTACTGGAGCCTCACCATCAGATTGTTTAGTGTTTAGGAGGTGCCCGTGGTGTAATGGTTATCGTCATAGGAAATGGACATGGCGACATGAGTTCAAATCCTTGACGAGACTGATTGCATTTCACATAGCACTAATACCCTTGGGAAAGGTATGAATCCAATTATTCTCCCTCCAGCTATAGGTAAAATAGTAGGGCAGACTGGGTTCTTCAGCCTTTGTAAGGCAACTAGTCTAGGAGAAGGAAAACTCTGAATTCAAACCTGTTAAACTCCACTTAAAAATTGACCTTGTGTCATATCCTGCCCGAGCGGAGGGGTTGGTAAATATGATCAGATTGTTTAGTGTCATATCCAGGACACTTGTTGGAGGAGAGAGGTTTTACCCCTCTGCAGGGATGCAGTTGGTGTATTCTACAGTCCCAGTTTACTGGTCTGAAAGAGGCATGGGTTAATTGAAATCCTTTCTAAACAGAAGAAACAAAGAAAGCATAAAAAGAAATAAGCAAAGAAAGAATAAGTTTGATTGGTTGGTTGGTTTGGTTTTTATGGCATATCAGCCTTTGTTGGTTATTTAATGCCAAAACCATTTTTTAAACAGATAATCAGTCCTATTTCAAACAATTCAGTTTAGCATGAGTACACAGTTTAATTGTCAAAAACATTTCTATTTCAAGCTATTCAGTTTATTCAAACAGCTCTAATTCAGTCAATCCAGTTTAGTATAAGTATAGATTTTGTTTACACACAGTTAAATGTCAAAACAATTCTATATTAAACAATTTACTTTAGTGTAAGTAGAGTTTCAATGTCAAAAACAGTTCAAACAATTCAGTTTAGCATAAGTACTCAGTTTAAATGTAAGTACACAGTTTAATTGTCAAAACATTTCTATTTCAAGCTATTCAGCTTAGTCAAACAATTCAGTTTAGCATAAGTATGCAGTTTAGTTCTATCTAACCCATAGACAGGGCCCCACAACTTCGGGCCTGAGAGGACCTGGGAGTAATGGCAATGAAAGGCTGCTCCACATTCCCCAAAGTCCCAGGATCACAGGAACCACACCACCAGACTGTCCAGGGCCACATCCAGGACACTCGCAGGGGGAGGGGGTCTGACACCTCTGAAGATGTGCAGCCAGTGCACTCTACAGCCCCAGCCAACTGGGCAATACACAGAGTTAATGTCAAAACAGTTTTATTTCACATAATTCAGTTTAGCATTAGTACCCAGTTTAGATGTCAAAACAGATCTATTTTGAGCAATTCAGTTTAGCATAAGTATGCAGTTTAAAAGTCATAACAGTTCTATTTTAAACAATTAAGTTTAACATAAATATGCAGTTTAAATGCAAAAATCAGTAAAGTCAAGAAACCACAGTTTAATTCTATTTAACCCATAGATAGGATCTTAATCAGGTGCTACGACTCTAGGCCAGAGTGTACCTGGGAGTAATGGTAATGAAGGGATAGCCTGCATTCCCCAAAGCCCCAGCATCACTGGAACCTCACAATGATTATTTAGAGTCATATCAAGACACTTGTTGAGGGGGGGGGGGCGTCTCACCCCTCTGCAAAGAAGCAGTCGGTGTATTCTACAGCCCCAACTGACTGGGCAAGGATAAGTTTGAAGAAAAATATAGCTTTGTCACCAGGGCTTAGAATTTGCAGACTGTATTGCTTCCAGCAGAGGGATAAGACCCCCTCTTCCCACAAAGGGGGTCCGGGTATGACTAAACTGCATCTGTTGGTAAGGCTCTTGCTCTGGGGGAATAGGCAGTACCTGTTAGGGTCCAATCTATGGGTCAATTAAATCTGTTTAAAAATTATTTGTATTTAAATCTATTAAGTACAAATAATTTTAATATGTCAAAGAAAACAACACCACAAAAATGTAAATATGAATGTTCAATGAACATGATTCCCTAATCTCTCAGCATAAAATAACCTTATATGGGTTGACATGCCATTAAAATCAATCAATCAATCAAAGTGACTCAGAGAAGGGAAAAGATTAAATATATATTTTACAGGGAATATAATCAATAGCAACATAAAAAGTCTACTCATATCAGTGAAAATAGGATTGGTTTGGTCAGGTTGGATTTTATGGCACATCAACCATTGTACATTATTTAATGCCAGATCCTGTTTATACATATATCAAATATATATGATTTATAAACACATTTTGTTTATAGCATTTTTAAATAAGCTTGAACTCATTTTTTTTTTGCACCCAGTTAAATGGTTTCAAGTATTGCTATTTATCACTAACAATTCAATTAAACATTAGTCATTTGTTGGGAAAGATTTAATGTAAAGCAGTTCTATTTGGCTCATAGATAGGAGGCTATCAGGTGCTACCACTCCAGTTCAGAGTTGACCTGGGAGCAATGGCAATGAAGGGGTACTCTGCATTCCCCAAATCTCCAAGGTTGGAGCCTCACCATCAGATTGTTTAGTGTTATATCCAGGACACTCATTGGTGAGGTCTTACCCTTCTGTAGAGATGTAACCAACTGGGTACTGAATAGGAATAATTTATCATATCATATTATATATATATATATATATACATACACCATATAAAAGAAAAACTTAAAAATTACTCATATTTTTTGTAATAATATTTTTTCCAGCAGACCCTATATTTTTAAAAAATGCTAATAGAACTAAACTGCATACTTATGCTAAACTGAATTGTTTAAATTAGAACTATTTGACTAAGCTGAATAGCTTGAAATAGAAATGTTTTGACAATTAAACTGTGTACTTACATTCAAACTGTGTATAAATGGAACTGTTTTTGACATTGAAACTCTACTTACACCAAAATGAATTGTTTAATATAGAACTGTTTTGACATTTAACTGTGTGTAAACAAAATCTATACTTATACTAAACTGAATTGGCTGAATTAGAGCTGTTTGAATTAACTGAATAGCTTGAAATAGGAATGTTTTTGACAATTAAACTGTGTACTCATGCTAAACTGAATTGTTTGAAATAGAAGTGATTATTTGTATAAAAATGGATTTGGCATTAAATGACCAACATAAAACCCAAACAACCAAACCAAACCAAGCAGTAACTGGTATAATTTTTATTTTTTACTTTTGAATGTAATCAATTATATTGAATATTATTAAAATGACATTTTTCTTAGTTTTTTGATAAAATAGTATTGATATGAAATATAATATTCTATAATACAATATTATTTTTGTTAAGAGGTTATTAATTCCCATGTATGTTGTTCATCACCTCTGGTGGTGTAACGGTTAGCAAGCTAGACTAGCGAACCTACACGAGTGAGTTCGAGTCTCATTGGGTGCCCCATTCATTCGGCCTTGTGCCACATCGAAGCAAAGAGCTTTGTAAATTACCCTAAATCAATTTATTCCTTTATTCTATATTTTTTACTTATCTCCTTCATTTGGGTTTAAAAGTTTGTTTGGCATTACATAAAAAGAAGGAGTGGAAAGGAAAAAAGAAGTCAAAAAATTGATACATCTTGATACAGAAATTGAATGTTATTTGTCAACCAGACAGGAAAAACAAATAGTCTGGTTTTTACTTAATAAAAAATAAAAAAGCAAATGAAATTTGGGTTAGGGAGATTGGGTGACCTGAATTTTGTGGGTTTTTCTAAATCTTCATTAGAAATTTCTCATTGTCTGAAGAAATAGATCTAACATCTTTTTAAAATATAGGATCTGCTGAAATAAATATTATTACAAAAATATGAATAATTTTTAAAGGTTTTTCTTTTATATGGAATTATTTGTTCTGTCATTAAATTTATTATTTTACATTGAGCTCTCTTTTGGATTTTGAATTACATGGATATTGTAGATAGAAAATCCAAAAATAGTATCCTTCCCATCATCGGCTGACTTGGCGTTGGATAAGACAAATTCACCTACCTAGGAAGTAGCGTCTCATCAACCGAAAAAGACATCGACATACGACTGACGAAGGCATGGACAGCTATTGATAAGCTCTCGATCATATGGAAGTCGGACCTAACCGATAAAATGAAACGCAGTTTCTTCCAGGCAGCGGTTGTGTTGATACTGCTATATGGATGCACCACATGGACGCTAACTAAGCGGCTGGAGAGGAAACTAGACGGAAATTACACAAGAATGTTGAGAGCAGTATTGAGCAAATCCTGGCGACAACACCCCACGAGACACCAACTATACGGACACTTACCCCCCATCACGAAAACTATACAAGTTAGACGAACTAGACACACGGGACACTGCTGGAGAAGCAAGGACGAGCCCATAAGCGATGTACTCCTGTGGACCCCCACATATGGATGTGCAAAAGCAGGACGACCAGCACGAACTTACATACAGCAACTATGTGAGGACACAGGATGTAACCCTGAAGACCTGCCGGAGGCGATGAATGATAGGGAGAAGTGGCGAGAGAGGGTCAGGGATATCAGTGCTGACGGCGCGACATGATGATGATGATGATGATATATATATATTATATATATATATATATATATATATATATATATATATATATATATAATATATATAGGGTGATAGAAAAGTAACTCCCTATTTTAAAATACTTATAATTCATTTCTTGTAAAAATTATATTTAAGAAATAAATTATAAGAATTTTAAAATCAAGAGTTACTTTTCAGTCAACTTGTGTGTATACATAAATTGAAATTAACTGATATTGGAATATTGACTGAAATCCTTCCAGATCACTTGGAAATAAAGAAAGCATAAAAGAAGCAGCCAAGGAGAGATTGAGTTTGGAGGAAAATAAAACTGAGAAAGAATTTAAAAGGGACCCAGAAATTAAAAAGATTCAAATAGAAAATATTATCATGAGAGGGAGAGAAGAAGAAGAAGAAAAAAAGCAGAAGGAAAAAAGAGCAAAAGAAATTAACTAGTGTAATTTGTCTTGTCACTCTTTCTTTCTTTCTTTTCTTTCTCTTTGAGTTGTATTAGATAATCCCTTTTGCTACCATCACAGTGGAATCTTTCCTTTCACTGTTGTGATATCTAAGTCACTTATCATTTAAAAAAAACAACAGAACAACTTTTGAATTAAAAAAAAAAAAGGTAAAGACATTTCTTTTTTAATTATATCTATTTTGACTCTTGAAAATTTCTTGAAATTAATTGTGGATAATAATATCCCTTAAATAAAATAGACTATAAACAAAACAATGTTATCTTTTAAAAAATTTTGACCAACTTTTGTGTCACTCTATATTGGTCTTGTGTTTCTATTTTTATTTTTTTAAAGCAGATATTAATTTTTTTTTTAATAAAAGTAGATGTTAAATTTTTTTTTAGTTATACAGCAACCAATTTTTCTATTATCAAATCCTGTTTATATATCATATACATAGTTTTGTTGAGTTTAATGGCATATTAACCCTTGTGGTTTATTTAATACAAAATCCTGTTTATATATATATATATATATATATATATATATATATATGATTTGTAAGAGAATAGTTTGTCGGCAACATAGTTTTTATTTGTCTGCTCACTGTTAAAGGATTTCAAGTATTGTTATCAAACATTAATAATTCTACTTAATATTAATCATTTGTTTACAAACCGTTAAAATATGGTTATAAGAGCAACTGACCTTCAATGTTTTCTAGCTAAAATAAAATATTGTGTACTTGTTTGCCACAAGAGCAATTTAAAGTATACAGTCGGGACAATCATATAGGTGCTTGGGCTTGATATGACCAACCGATGGATTGGATCAGATCTTTCCAACCATCCATCTAGCCCAGCAAAGGCTACTTTGGTTACTGGGTCAAGAACTGCTCAGCTACCAGGATTCTGTTCTTAAGCATCATAGGTCGCTACCCATGGTCAACCGGTAGCATCAGAGGGTGGGAGGTCTTATACCTCTGCAGTGGGGCAGTCCAAGCTGACAGGGCAGTCTTTTCAAAAGGCCAGTAAAATTTGCGTAATTTTTTTTAGATCAAACAATATTAATTATCATAAACTAGCACAGTACCCATCATAAATGCTTAGGTTGTTTACATATATATCATGTGACCTAAATTAGTAATTCCATTAATTTTGTTGTCTATTGATTAAGATTTCGGAAACTTAAGTAGCAGAAGAATGTTTATGAGTTTTAACAGTTAATATCAATTGTGTATGTAGTTACCCAATTTGGTCCCAGCAGTTTTTTTCTGAAACACAGGATAGTGCAAGTGCAGCACCCTATACTCACTAAATGAGGGTCTGTGCAACATGTCCTCGTTTCCTAAACTGAAAATTCCTCTCAAGGTTATGATTTGAGAGCGTTAAAAGAAATGATACTACATTACTTTATATATGTCGGCACACGGGATGTAAAAGCAATTGTCATAGGAAATGGACCTAGCAACAAGTTTAAAACCTGGATAAGGGCTTTTCCTTTAGCATTAATACCCTAGGGAAAGGTATAAATCCAACTATTCTCCCTCCAGCTCAAGGTAAATAGGAAGGCAGAATGGGTTATTTAGCCTTGGTATGGCAACCAGTCTAGAAGAGAAAAAAACTTTGAATTCAAATCTGTTAAACTCCACTTATAAAATTAACCTTGTGTCTTCTTTCTTTTTTCAGATTATTGCTGGGAAAAAAGTTGGTTGGTTGGGTTTTATGGCATAACAACCTTTGTAGGTTATTTAATGCCAAATCCATTTTTTATACAAATAATCAGTTCTATCTCAAACATTTCAGTTTAGCATGAGTACACAGTTTAATTGTCAAAAACATTTCTATTTCAAGCTATTCAGTTTATTCAAACAGCTCTAATTCAGTCAATCCAGTTTAGTATAAGTATAGATTTTGTTTACACACAGTTAAATGTCAAAACAGTTCTATATTAAACAATTCACTTTAGTGTAAGTAGAGTTTCAATGTCAAAAACAGTTCCATCTCAAACAATTCAGTTTAGCGTAAGTACACAGTTTAATTGTCAAAACATTTCTATTTCAAGCTATTCAGCTTTGTCAAATAGTTCTAATTTAAACAATTCAGTTTAGCATAAGTATGCAGTTTAGTTCTATCTAACCCATAGACAGGACCCCACAACTTCGGGCCTGAGAGGACCTGAGAGCAATGGCAATGAAAGGATGCTCCACATTCCCCAAAGCCCCAGGATCACAGGAACCACACCAGACTGTCCAAGGCCACATCCAGGACACTCGCAGGGGGAGGGGGTCCGACATTAAGCTATTCTGTACATTCAATCAGTTCTAATTCAACCAATTTAGTTTAGTATAAGTATAGATTTTGTTTACACACAGTTAAATGTCAAAACAGTTACATTTCAAACAATTCAGTTTAGCATAAGTATGCAGTTTACATGTCAAAACAGTCCTATTTCAAGCAGCTCAGTTTAGCTTAAGTATGCTGTTTAAATATCAAAACAGTTCTATTTCAAGTAATTCAGTTTAGCATAAGTACACAGTTTAGTTCTATTTAACCCTATCAGGTATTACCACTCAGGGCCAGAGTGGACCTGGGAGTGATGGCAATGAAGGCGTACTCTGCATTCCCCAAAGCATTACTGGAACCTCACCATCAGATTGTTTCGTGTCATATCAGGACACTTATGGGGGGGGTCTTACCCCCTCTGCAGATATGCAGTCACTGTATTCTACCGCCCCAGCTGACTGGGCAATGGTGAGAAATAGTTAACATTGTGATCTATTCAACCAAACCGAGTGAAATCATGCCTTTGATGATGGAACAGAAAATCTTTTATATGAAGTCATATTATGAAACTAAGTCTTCCAAGATTGTTCAAGTAAGACATAGAAGGAAGTTCAATTTCAACACATTTCCAAATAGGAGGCAAATTTTCAAGTTTGTCAAGAATTTTGAACCTCATGGCACTTGTGAAGCTTATAGGTTAATGGGTTCCTCACCATTTGAACCTCTGATAACCCAGGAAAAATGTGCATGCATTGTCAGTAAGTTTGTGCATATTGCCTTTAACAGTGCCTTCATCTAAATGGCGGACATCTGGGGCATTTACTCTCAGGCTCCTCTTGACATTTTTAGTTCATGTTTGAGACTAAATGGTTGCATGTCTTAAAATGTTATTCTTTTACTTTTCAATAAATGTAATTTCTACTACTCTATTGTTTATAGCCCTTGATTTGTACCCAGTTATTTTGTTTCAAATGTTGTGAAACACACACACACACACGTGGAACAATGTGCACATTTTATCTATTTGGGACATATTGGAGTGAGTTCGAGTCTCATTGGGTGCCCCTTTCATATGGCCTTGTGCCACATCTAAGCAAAAAGCTTAGTAAATTTCCATATTGCCTATTTTTGTAATACTTATGTTTTTATATATGTATGCAATAAATGTCTTAAGTTGATGTCTTTTCTTTTCCTTTATTAAGTGTTAGTGCATTAATGGATATATTAATGTTAAATGTTCAACCTAAGTGAGTAAGAATGTAACTAAATATCCTCCCAAGCACTAAACATCAGTAATATCTTCAATAATTCGTAACAATTCCAATATCTTTGAATACACTTTGTATATACTTGTGTATGGGTTAAAAAAATGGCATGAACATATGAGTAATACTTTTATGAGATTGAAATTCAGACGTAATAGTAAGGGCTTGGAACAATCTCTTTGTTTCAAAAATTAGTTCTATAAACTAATGATTTAGTGACTATAAATCAAGGGTCAACTTATCTATATGAATAAATGTAAATTTCTGTGCATGTTCTCCAGTGCATGCTAACATCAGAACAGCCTACGTCATGTTCAATCATTAATATACATGATGGTTTCATTTCATTTTATGGCATATCAACCATTGTACGTTATTTAATGCCAAATCCTTATGTGATTTGTACACACATTTTATGTCTAACATTTTTAAACTAGCTGAAGCTCATTTTTTTTTTTTTTGCATGCCATTAAATGGTTTCAAGTATTTCTATCTAAAACGATTGATTCTATTTACTATTAATTATTTGTTTGCACACAGTGAAGTGGTTACAAGCACAGTTAGTTAATACTAATTCTATTCAACACTATGCATTCATTTGCACAGTGAAATGTATCCAAGTATTGTTATGTAATACTAATGATTCAATTTAAACACACATTAAAGAATTTCAAGTATTACTATTTAACATTAATAATTCTATTCAACAATACTCATTCATTTGCACATAATTAAATGGTTCCAAGTATTGATTTATATCATTAACAAATTAATTAAAAATCAATCATTTGCTTCAACACATTTAAATTTCAAGCAATTCAATTTTTAACAATTCAATATAACATAAATCATTTGTTTGCACACACTTTAAATGTCACACAGTCCTATTTGATCCATAGATAGGACCCTATCAGATGCTACCATTCCAGGTCAGAGTGGACCTAGGAGCAATGGTAATGAAGGAGTACTCCACATTCCCCAAATCTCCAAGGCTAGAACCTCACCATCAGACTGTTTAGTATCATATCCAGGACAATTGTTGGGGAGGTAGGTCTTATGCCTCTGCAGAGATGCAGTGGGTATATACTACAGGCCCAGCTGTTTGGACTGTAATACACATGATCAACATGCAGTATATATCTATTTATAAACCCCTTGACCAGGGAAAATTTTCCTTCTCCTAAACTAGTTGCCTAAACAAGCCAAAAGAACCCAGTCTGCCCTATAGCTAGATAGAAAAAAAATGAATTCATACCTTTCCCAGGGGCTGATTTATCTATATAAATAAATGTGAATTTCTGTGGGTGTTTCCATATCATGATCAGCGTGCACTATGTATTATATGTACTAATAAATGGTGTTTCTCCCAGTCATGAAATACTTGATTTGCATAATGATTTTAAAAATAAGTTTTGATAAATAACTGTCCAGTGTTATTCATTTGTGATTTTATTGTTTTATTTTAACACACACACACAATATATATATATATATATATATATATATATATATATAAAAGCAATAGTTTTATATATAACTTTTGTAAGTAAAGCAAAATATTCTTTAATATTTTATTTAGTTTTAATGAAGAGGTGCAGTTTGCAGTGTTTCGGCTTTGTCAGAACTTTTGAAAAATATACCATCTACACTGACATGTATACATTTGTAAACACATGGGTAATTAAGAAAATTGTTTTGTGATGACAATAAGGAAAATAAACACCACGCATACATTTGGTAATAGCTTTCATTTTCACATAGCAACAGTCAGATTCTATTAGTGGGATTTTTATAGACCAAAGTCTAAAACTGAAATCAAACACTCTTGGTCTTTCTTGGCATGATTGCAAATTGAAAAATTATCTGGAAAAATATACTGAAGTAAAATGTGAGTAATGTTGCTAATACATATGTATATATATATATATATAAGTTGGCGGCCTTAGTCGAGGGTGACCTGAAGGCTCCCTTTTGAATAACTACTACACTGAGGTGTAAAGGAGGGTGCTTCTCCATTCCCTGGATGACTCCACTTTACTCTTGATACACACCTTATAACGCTGAGTGTTAAGCAAGGAGATATCAAGTACCATTTTTAAAGTCTTTGGTATGAACCAATCTGGGATTGAACCCTGGTCTCCCGGACCATTGGCGAACACTCTACCCACTAGACCTATATATATATATATATATATATGGTTACTACGCTGTAAAAATATGTGCCCGAAATTAAATTAAAAAGTCAAAAATCTACTCATACATTTGATACAATAGTGTTTAAATGATATAGATAGAGAGATTGTTACACTAAAACTATCCGTCTTCATCTGGTGGTGGTGATGACAACAGCAACAACAACCACCTTAATGAGAAATATAGAAAAAAAAACAACCAAAGGCAATCAAGGTTTGTCTGGATTTATAGTCCCCAGAAGCATATTTGAGGAAAAACTTTTGAATGAAGTAGTCAATAAAAAACGTATTTGGGGTTGATTGCCTCAGGTGTCTTTGTTAAATGGTATATCAACCTTTGTGGGTTATTTAATGTCAAAGCCATCCCTGTAGTACTGGTACTATTTAACCCATAGCTGGGGGGAGGGGAATAAAGTTCATGCCTTTCCTAAGAGCTTCCATCTGAAAGTAAATATAATAGCATGACTGTAGTTTAAACTCACGGCAATGTTGCCATTGACCATATGGATTCCTACTCATACTAAGGTTTGGTTTTGTTAACAGCATATCAACTCTAAATGGGTTATTTAATGCAGAAATTTGATACAAATAATTTGCACACAATTATGTGGGTTTAAGTTTTCCTATTTAATACTAATAATTTAAATACTGTGATTTCAGGAAGCTATTACAATGTAATAATAATAAAAATATTGACATACAGATGGATCAAGACCAAACCTAATAATAATCAACAAAAAAAAGGAGAATTTGCAAAATTGTTGACTTTGCTGTCCCGGCTGACCACAGAATAAAACTGAAAGAATGTGAAAAGAAAGATAAGAACCTTGACCTTGCTTGGGAATTGAAAAAACTATGGACCATGAAGGTGACAATCGTGATTGGTACTTTTGGTACAGTAGCAAAAGGATTATTAAAAGGACTAGTTGGAAGTTGGAGGACGAGTGGAGACCATCTAAACTACAGCATTATTGAGAATGGCCAGAATACTGAGAAGAGTCCTGGAGACTTGATGAGACTTGCTGTCACTAAAACTCCAGTGAAAAAGTATCAGCTGACGCTAATGTGAAAAACTATAATAATAATACTAATAATGACAACTTGTTTGAACAGAAATTTGGCATATAGTATTCCTAACTAATTTGCACACAGTTATATGGTTTCAAGTATTCCTATTTAATTATATATTAATTTAATAATTTGGTTTAGTTTCTTTGTTAATAGCATCTCAACTCTCATGGATCATTTAATGCCAAAGCCATCCTCATAGAACAACAGTGGTACTGTTCAACCCATAGCTTGAAGGGATAAGGGGGTTCATACCTTTCCCAAGGGTATTAGTCCAAAAGTGAATGTAATAGCATGACTGTAGTTTGAACACACAACAATGTCAGCACTTTAACCATTATATCTTAGTGACTCTCCCGCTAGTGTTGTATATAGACCTATGACTCGGCCGGGCTGTCAAAATAGGAAATGCACCTATGTAAATAACAGGTGCATCTGGTCGAGGAATAGCAGAGCGTAGCCTTGACCGTGGATGGGTTGAATGAGTGCAATTTGTGACGCCCACAAGAAGAAGGTGGGCGTTGAACTATTATATAACTTAGTGCACAGGAAATTCAATCAGCTGGAGACAAGAGAAAGCCAGGACCCAGCAGAGGGAGCCCTCAGACCCCCGATTAATCAGTTTGGAGACCAGACCAGTTGGAGACAAGATGCGGTAGAGAAGACCAGCACCCAGAGAGGCTGGGCCCCCAGGCCCCGGTTGAGCAGACCAGGAGAACGGGAAAGAAACGTGGTTATGGCCAATAGAGTTGGGGTCAATATGTTGCAGTTCTGTTCGGTCTCCAACTCCCTCTCACACACACCCCTTTCAAATAAAGTGAGAGGTATATTTTTCTAAGAACTGTGTTGCTTGTTATTATTGTGTCTTTATGATTCTGTATGCATATGTAGATGTATATGTATTATGTGTTTGTATAGTTGGTCATGGCTATACAACACTAGTAATTCATACACAATGATTTTGAGTAACTATTGGCATGATGGTTAGAGGGTTTGCCAATGGCCCAGGAGACTTGAGTTTGAGTTTTGTTTAACGGCATATCAACCTCTGTGGTTTTTGTCTTCTACGCGGGTTTTAGGGCATGGGTTTTTTGTTTTTTTCGATAGTTCTTGATTCTATTTGGCCAGATATTGGTGAAAAGGTTGATTTTGTCAGATTTCAGTAAAAGGGTGATGTTTTTTGGAAGCCTCAAAATGTTCTCAAGTTTGGTTTGGTTGATTTTATGGCATATGGTTTCATGTCTTATAGTTATTTGTAATACCTTCCAGATCGAGGCTGGCAACTATGCGGTCTGTGTCGCTGTCCATACTTTCTATACTATATGATCTTTGTAGGGATTTTGATGTTCCCTGACCATTGGACTGTTTATCTATTCCCATCGGTGACTTGGCTCTTGATGATGAAGGGAATGCATCAAATTTGGCTGGGGACAGTTTAAAACACTTCTGTGTTCGTATTTACTCTTCCAGCCTGGCTAATGGGGGCCTGTGCTTTTTGTTTAAGTTCCCCTGGCTTTTTGAATGTGGGCGTTGAGTCCATTTCAATTTTAAGTTTGCTTTTAGTTTCTATAGGGGGATTTGGAGTTGTTTTTTGATTTTTTTCTTTTTCCTTTGATCTTGAAGTTGATCTATGTCTACTTTTTGTAGCCCTTGTTTCATTTTTTGGGTAGGATTTGTTGTTTCATTTTCTGTTGGGTTATCTTTGATATTTATTTTTTTATGAAGTCTCTTTTGGATATTTATGCTGTCTGTTTTGATGTGGGTGCTTGTTTCATCAGAATCTTCTGTGGTTGTTTCGACAGGATCTATGTCCATTGGGCTGAATCTGTTGGATAATGGGATTGGTTCATTTATTAGGGTTTTTTGTTTAGTTTAGATTTTTCCTTTTCTTTGCTTAGGGTTTTTTTTTTCCTGATTTTGGTTGTGTGTCACATATTCGTCTGGAACTGTTGAAATGTGTTCCTTGATTGTCTCTTTTGTGATAATTCTTAGTATTTCTATGAGATTTTTTAATTCATTAATCAGTTTGTTCAGTTCTTCCTGTTTTGATTTTGTATCTTCTTTTTCCTTGTTTCCTTTTTTTAGTTACACATGCATAACTAGGTTGTTCTTGTGTTTGTTCTATTATTTTTCTGGCCTTGGGGAAGGAGATGTTTCTTGTGTATTTTATTTCTGTAATTCTTTTTTCCATGTTTCATATTCCTGTGAATATGCAGGGTGTTCTCCTGTGCAGTTGATGCAATCAAAAGGATTTTTGCATTCTAATTCTGTGTGATTTGAATTTCCACATTTTGCACATATTGTTGGTCTAGTGGATTTATCTTTAGGATGTTCATATTTTTGGCATTTTTGACATCTTAGAAGGTTTGGTATATAAGTTTCTATATTTGTATTTATGTAACCTATTCTAATGCTGGTTGGAGTTGTGGGTTTATCAAATGTTAGTATGTAGGTGTTTGTGTCTATGGGCCTTGTTTCTTTGTGTATGGAGATTTTCCTCACATCTGTTACGCCTTGTGGTTTAAGATGTAGTCTTATTTCTTCAAGGGAACATGATGCAAGGTCAGGGGATTTTATAACTCCGTTCGAGAAGTTTAGGGTTGGGTGAGGGTATGTTTTTATGTTTAGTTTTACAAATTGTTTCCATTTTAGAATTTTTTCTGATTGTTTTTGATTTGTTGTTTGTATAAGGGTGTTGCTCATAGCTTTTTTGATATTGTTTGGTTTACAATGCATTTCTATTGTTTTCTGAATTAGGAATGGGGATAGTTTGGTGATTAGGGTTTCTTCGATTGATTCAAGTACTATGAATTGATAGAAGTTTTCATTCATTTCATTTTCACTTTCTGATTCTGTGAGGAACCTTTTCATTTTTTTTTGTTTTTGCTTGGGTTGTTATTTTATAAGCTATAAAGAAGGTCTGAGTTTCATTGACTATGCTCCCCACCCACCACGGAGTCCCAAATGGGGATTTGCCCAGGGGAAAACCCATTCGCCTAGTAACATCAGGGCTACATAGTCAATATACTCATGCTGGTGGTAGACAATTTAGTTTTGTCCCTGGGTTTTCATTCCCAAGATAATTACTCACCCAGGGACAGAAAGGAGTATAGGTCTTTCCTCAGCATGATTGACCCTACAGCCATCGCCCTCTAATTCAGATTTTTGCAAAAAAAACTGAAAGAGGGCTGACATGACCAACCGATTGATCGGATCGGGCCTCTCCGACCGCACATCTAGCCCAGTAAGGGCCAAAGTGAAGTGTTGTAAGTCACATGACCTCTTTGGTTGCCAGATCAAGGACTGATCAGCCACCAGGATCCTGTCCTTAAGCATTATGAGTTGCCACCCATGGCCAACAGGTAGCCTCATTGGGTTTTTTTTACCCCTCTGCAGGGGTGCAGTCGGCGTATTCTATAGCCCCAGCCGAGTGGGCGACGGGAGACCTGAGTTCAATCACAGGTCAAGTCATACCAAAGACTCAAAAAATGGTACTTGATGCCTCCTTGCTTAACACTTAGCATTATAAGGTAAGGATCAAGGGTAAAGTGGAGCAATTCAGCAAAAGGAGTTGCACCCTCCCCTACAACTTGGTGTAGTAGCTATTGAAAGGGAGCCTTCCGGGAAATAATGGCAATTAAGAAGTGACTCAACAGTATCCAGAGCTACACAACAGGAGTCTCACCACCAGATACAAATCAATGTCATACCAAGGACACCTTTTTGGTGTTGATGAATATTATTGTATAAAGTTAAAGATATTACTATTCAACATAAAGGAAGTGTTATTGTTTATCTGTAACGAGTAGTGATGGGAAAAAGAAACCACTTTATTATACATCAACCCTGTAATGCTTCTCTGCACAGACACAAAAACCAATTCAGTTATATATCATAAATATCGTCATCTGTTTTGTATTGTTTTTAATTATCAAAAATGGATCTATAAGTTGATATTGATTAAGCAGATGTTGGTGACATTCATAAAACATCATCCACATATATATAAAAAAAAGCTATATGCAATCATACATATTTACTCACCCCATAGAAAGACATATATATTACACACACACATACATACATACATATATATATATATATTAAGGTCATTCAATAAATAAGGGGAATTTGTTTTTAAAAGCTAAATGAATTTCTTTTTCTGAATGTTTTTCCATAAATGTAAACTTTGCATTGTTTGGAATTGATTTATATAAAAAATTATTTCAGTCTCACAAAAATATTTGTATTGTGGTTATTCAAATCAAAGTGTTCCAGGCTTGAACAGAGGTGTGTCATCAAATTTTTGGTGGCTAAGAAGAGCAAACCATGTGAAATTTACAGAAGAATGTGTGATGTGTATGGAGAAGCATGTTTTAATCAAGAAGGTTTTTGCAAATGGGTTTAACACGGGTTTGCCACTTCAAGTCAAAAAGAAAGTCAATGAAGTGGAAACACACTGACTCTCCTGGAAAGAAAAAGTTCCGGGTGCAGTGGTCAGTAAAGAAGGTCATGCTGACAGTATTCTGGGAGATGAAAAAAATCCATTATAACTGATTTCCTTGAAAAAGGTGCAACTGTAAAGAGTGTTTCCGACTGTGACCTCCTTAGGCAAAATCCACTTTATCTATTCAATGAACCTTATATATATATATATATATATATATATATATATATATATATATATATATATATAATAAAATGAGAAAAGTTTGCAAGAAAAAGTGCCCCATGCTACTATAGCAGAGCAGGCATAAAACCCCCAGTTATGTAAGAAGAAAGTGTTGATATCAACTCATGTGGTGAAACACAGATCTCCAGCTAACAAACACAACTGTCAAAATGTATTGTGCTACTTGGGTCATGTGACTAGGAATAGTAAATATATATATCACAGACGTCTGAAGTAGGTAGAGTAGCATTGTGCGATGTAGCACTGCAAGTCAGCA
>CAUZXS010004888.1:2500-12500 GCA_963585895.1 Sepioteuthis lessoniana
CCATGTCAATGCACACAAAACTGAATATATGTGCTTTAATCAAGCAGGCAACATTTCCACACTAGACGGAACCTCTCTGAAACTGGTTGACAAATTCACCTACCTAGGAAGCAGTGTCTCATCAACTGAAAAAGACATCGACACACGGCTAACGAAGGCATGGACAGCTATCGATAAGCTATCTGTCATATGGAAATCAGACCTGACCGATAAAATGAAACGCAGTTTCTTCCAAGCAGCGGTCGTATCGATACTGCTGTATGGATGCACGACTTGGACGCTAACAAAACGGCTCGAAAATAAGCTAGACGGCAACTACACAAGGATGTTGCGAGCTATATTAAACACGTCCTGGCGGCAACACCCCACAAAGCACAAACTATACGGCCACCTGTCTCCCATCACGAAAATTATCCAAGTTAGACGAACCAGGTACGCAGGACACTGCTGGAGGAGCAGAGACGAGCTCATAAGTGATGTACTCCTATGCACCCCCACTTATGGCCGAGTAAAAGCAGGACGGCCAGCTCGAACATACAGCAGCTATGTGAAGATTCGGGATGTAGTCCAGAAGACCTGAACGATAGGGAAAAGTGGCGAGAGAGGACCAGGGATATCCGTGCGGGCGACCCTGGGTTTCATGGAGTTTTTTGCAAGACAACAATCATCAGGCAGTTAAGAAAATGAACTACCTGATGATTGTTGTTTTGCAAAAAACTCCATGAAACCCAGGATTGCAGTCTAAATTCCATAAATTATATATATATATATATATATTTATTTATTTATAATTATTATAAGATAGCTCTATCCTACATATTGAGCATTCTTCTTGGTTCAGCACATACTCGCAAAGGGATTTAGTGACAACCAACACTGCTATTATATATATATGAACAAGTCCTGGCAGCAACACCCCACAAGACACCAACTGTACGGCCACCTGCCCCCTATCACGAAAACTATTCAAGTTAGACGAACCAGACATGCAGGACACTGCTGGAGAAGCAGAGATGAACTCATAAGAGATGTACTCTTATGGATCCCCACACATGGCCGCGCAAAAGCAGGACGACCAGCTCGAACGTACATTCAGCAGCTATGTGAGGATACAGGTTGTTGTCCTGAAGACCTAGTTTCTCCGACTGCGCATCTATCCCAACAAGGACCAAAATATAGAGATTCTGGACATATTACCACTTTTGCTACTGAATCATCAACTGCTCAACTGGTTCACGTCCTAAAACTTTGCGGGTTGTCCCTTCCCCAACGCCCTAGAGCTAGCCTCGTTGTGAGGGATTCGTCTAACCACTCTGCCGAGGTGTAGTCAACGTATATTACAACTGTAGGAGAGAAGGCGGAATCTGTATATGGATATTGTATTAGTCAAATATATAAAGTAAGTTGGTGACCGTAGTCGAGGACGACCCAAATGCTCCCCTTTCAATAGCTACTACACCGAGATGTAGGGGAGGGCGCATCTCCGTTCCCTGGATTGCTCAACTTTACCCTTGGCCCTTACCTTATAGTGCTGAGTGCTAAGCAAGGCGGCATTAAGTACCATTTTTTGAGTATGACACGACCTGGGATTGAATCCCAGTCTCCTGGATCATTGGTGGACACCCTTACTATTTTGCAAATAGCAAAGATTCCTTTTTTTAAACGTTAATGTGAGAATATTATAAAAAAGGTGCTAAGAGGCTTAACGAACAAATGATAATAATATACAAAAAATGAGAAATTAACATCTAGTGGATTTTTACCGCTCCGATGAACAACAAAGTGAAAATAAAAGAAAGAGAAAATAAAAGACAAATACTTGAATTATGACAGACACATTTTTAAAAAATGTGGACCGTAGTACCAAGTGTAGTAGGTAACCTTTAACGGTCCCCAAAGAATTGAAACAGTGGAAGATCGGTGACAAAAAATTGTTGAGATCAGCCAGAATACTGACGAGAGTCGAGGATACACGATGAGACTCCAGTGAATGCCAACCACCAAACACTGGGGTGAAAAACTCACAAGGAAAAAAACGAGTAAAAGACGAGACAATTTTGGGGAGAGCTTTATGGATAACTAGATAGATAGATAGATAGATATTGATAAATGTATCGTCGATAAAACGGTGTAAAATTCTTTATTTTTGAATTGAGCTTTCCGTATCTGTGATCTATGTTGCTATAAGTGAACTACTCGCTCTCGGTTTTCAGATTAATTTTTGTTTTTAATTTAATCTAATTCAAACAATCCTGTTTAGTATAATTACAGATTTTGTTTACACACAGTTAAATGTCAAAACAGTTATATTTTAAACAATTCACATTAGCGTCAGTATAGTTATAATATCAAAAACAGTTCCATTTCAAACATTTCTGTTTAGCATAAGTAGGCAGTTTAGTTCTATTTATCCCATAAATAGGGCCTCATTGGGTGCTACCACTCCGAGCCAGAGTGGACCTGGGAGCTATGGCAATGAAGGCATGCCCCAAATTCCCCAAAGCTCCAGTATCATAGGAACTTCACCATCAGATTGTTTGGTGTCATAAACAGGATACTCGTTGGGGCCTTACCCTGTGCAGATATGCAGCCGGTGTACTCTCCTGCCCCAGCCGACTGGGCAAAGATAGATATGAGCAGACTGAGATAGACAGATAGATAGATAGATAGATATGAAAACCCTGGAATATATATGAATACACTGATAGATAGATAGATAGATCAATAGATAGATAAGAATACACTAGAATATATATGAATACACAGATAGATAGATAGATAGATAGATAGGTAGATGTATCGTCGATAAAACTGTGTACAGTTTTATAATCTTGAATTAAGCTTCCCGTATCTGTGATCTATGTTGCTATAAGTGAACTACTCGCTCTCGGTTTTCAGAATTATTTTTGCTTTTACTTTAATCTATTTTGCATTCGTTTTTATTTTATTTCATTTATTTTACTGAGGGTGTTGATGGCTCGAATTGTTTTCTCCAAATTCTGAAAAAACTATATTTAAGAAATTTCGCTGACGTCATAATTGCCTCTCTCTTAAACTTATTATTCTTATTTCAGCAATTCTTCTTTTTTTTTTCTTTTTAACTTGTTTTTCATTTTGTTTTCTTCGCCGAGTAAAAAGGCTACGTATATGTCGTCTTGTAAACATCTCCATTCTTTTCTGAAAAGATAAACACACCCCATCCTATTACACACGAATAAAAACAAGTTAAAAGCAAATTTTTCGCAAGAAAAAAAAACTTTCACTGTCTGGTTCTCTAGATAAAACTTATTAGAAAGCCGGCACTAAAATTTACCGAGAATAAAAGTTATAGCAGTTGTGTGATTAAGACAGAAAGACCAGGAGGAAATACAGAATATGTGGGGAGGATTTAAAGAGAATCTGAAAAAGAAAGTTTTCAATGATTTACTTTGCTTCTAAAATCGTCTGCTTACGGACGAAATTTGAGAAAATAAAAGTGGAGATACATCAAAGCTGTCAAGCATTTTAAAACACTGACACGATTTGAAAGGATTGAAGAAGAAAAGTGGACATATTTGAAAGGTTGGAAGAGATACAAATAACTAGAAAAATAAATACCATTTTAGATGCATCAAAAGCTCAAAAGAGATAAATACAATGGGCACTCTGTTCCATTCTTTAACTTCCTCTTTGTGGCATATATTGGTGATAAATAGATGGATAATCAACAGGATAAGATAGATAGATAGATAGATAGATAGATAGATAGATAGATAGATGTTAATATATATATAGATATATTGTTGTAAGTATACATATATATAAATGCACAGAAAATGTGTGTGTGTGTGTGTGTGTGTGTGTGTGTGTGTGTGTGTGTGGTTACGATATTTAAAGTTACTGTATTTATAAAAGGCGAATTGATTGTATATATATTAGGAAGATGATAGAAAATTATTGGTACAAAGTTCTTCTAATTGTTTAATAGTTACATGATTAACTGGCCTGATGACGTGACTCTATTATTATTGACTATTAATATCGTTTCTATATTATTCTGCCCCCCTCTCTCTCTCTATATATATATATATATATATCATCATCATCACGTCAGCGTGGATATTCATGGCCCTCACTCACCACCCCTCCCTATCGTCCATTGCTTCCTACAGGTCCCCAGGGCTAAATCCTGTATCAGCACCGAGCTGCTCTGTGGATGTTCGAGCTAGTCGTCCTGCCTTTGCTCGTCCATGTGAAGTGGTCCACAGGAGTATATCACTCATGAGTGCATCCCTACTTCTCCAGCAGTGTCCTGCATGTCTGGTTCGTCAAATTTGAATAGCTTTTGTGATGGGTGGTAGGTGGCCGTGCAGCTGCTGCATTGTAGGGTTCTGTCCCCAGGACTTGTTTAATATTAGGAGAATAATACAAAATTATTGGTACATAGAGCTTCTAATTGTTTAATGGTTTCATGATCAACTGGCCTGATGACGTGAGACCATTGTTATCGACTAATGTCGTTTCTATATTATTCTGCCTCTCTCTCTCTCTCTCTCTCTCTCTCTCTCTTTCTCTTTCTCTCTCTCTCTCCCTATATATATATATATATATATGTACTTATACGTACTTACCTGGCTTTAGCTGGGCCGTCTAGCATTCGTGCCAGATGGAGTATCGAAATCAGTGACAGATTCGAGGCCGAGAGGCCCCCAGCTTCGGCTGGGCCACCTTCGGCTGGGCCACCTTCGGTTGGGCGAGTTGCAACATTGACACTTTTGTCCCCTATGTATAGCACTAGGCCTTGCTGTCTAGTTCAAGCTATAACCCAGCATCCGAGCCGGGGCCAGATTTGGGTTCGTGAAACTGCTTGGCTCATTAGACCCACATTGCACTTAGTGGGTCAATGAGCAGCACAGACCAGCAGGGTTCGAGCCTCGGCTCGTGCCCGACCTTCTCCTCCCCTAATTCCCCACTATAATCGGCCTTCCAGTCATTGACCTTGTGTCAAGTCCTGTCTGGTGGGAAGCAGCGACAAATATCATATATACGTGTATATATATATATAGAGAGAGAGAGAAAGAAAGAGAGATAAACATAGTGGTATATATACAAACACACACATACGTACATACATACAAATACATCTAGGTTCAGATTATTGAGCCTGTATGATCTATCTGGGAGCGAACTGTTTTCCGGGTATTTCTGCCTAAGATCGGAATGTTGTATCTATGCTCGTCGAAGACTCGTGATTATTTAAAAAACAATAAAATTGGATAAATCTAATTAATCAAAAGATATCTAAATTTAAAAAATAATCTTAAAAAAATAATCTTTGAAGTACGTAAATGTGACAATGTTGGGTTCGATTCTTTGTGGGTACATCAGGACTCTGGCCTTGCACCAAACTTTTCAAAGTTTGGTCCAAGGAGATTTATACAAAATCATAGTGATTAAATTTGGACAATGTATAACCATTTAACAACAAATATAAAAGTCATGTGACTGTAATAATGGAATTTGCATTCGTCAGACGTAAAATCACGATGCTTAGATATTGCAAAAAGCTTCATATACCTATACATACGTAGATGAATTTTTTTGCAATGTTTCAGAATCTTAGTCAAATCATATATATATATATATATATATATATATATATGATGGCTCAGATATGCACACATTTTTATACATATACAAGGATCGTTGAAAAAGTTCTAAACATCACCCAGAAAGAAAGAGCTATAGAGGAACATTTTTATTGTGGCGGGTACACAACCACTTTTGAAACAACGAGAAAAACTAATTCAGATTCCTGTCCGAATATCTGTGCAAGAGAAACCCGTATAAGAGTGAGTGGTGAGCAATAAATTTAAAAACAGACGAATCAGAGGTTTCAGCCGTCATAAAGTATGTGCAAAAGAAAAGTATGACACCCAAGGAAATCCATGAAGACATGGTGCAGATACTTACCGAGGACTACTACTCCTATCCATTTGTAAAGATATTGGTTGCAGATTTCAGTCGAGGCAGGGACAGCACAAAAATCAGATCGTCCAAAGACCTCAGCCGCTAGAGAATGAGTTGATGCAGTTCACCGTATCTTTTTGGATAAAAAAATACTGTTCAGCAGATATCTAAGTCCATAACCAGAGGTTCTGGTTTGGTCTACACTGTTTTAACTGAGATCTTCGGGATTAGAAATTTAACATATTGACCCCCGACCCAGCCGTCAATCAAGAAACAGGTGCATCCAGTCGAAGATATCGGGTTATCACCTTGACCTGTGAACGGGTTGAATTCGGTGCAATTGCGACGCCCACAGGAAGCGGGTGGGTGTCAAACAATTATATAACCAGGTGCCACAGACGGCTTGAGTTAGTTGTAGTTAGTTACTTGTAGTCAGTTGCAGTTGAAGTTTGAGTTGCAGTTCGAGGCAGTGAGAACCAGCTCCAGACAGAGCGCTTGGGCCCTCAGGACCCCGGTTGAGCTGCCCAGCAGAATGAGGAAGAAGTGCTGCTATAGTCAGTGGAACTTGGGGTCAATATGTTGCAGTCTCTCTCCGTCTCCAACTCACCTCTCACACACAACCCTTTTGCAACCCTTTCGAGAATAATGTGTTAGAGGTATATTTTTTTAAAGAAGTGTATACGTTCGTTATTATTTTTGATTATGTTTCCTTATGTATATGTATGTGGCTATACAACATAATACGATTTGGTGCCTAAGGTATATTTTTCTAAAGAAGTGTATACGTTTGTCATTATTGTTGATTATGTTTCCTTATGTATATGTATGTGGCTATACAACATAATACGATTTGGTGCCTAAGGTATATTTTTCTAAAGAAGTGTATACGTTTGTCATTATTGTTGATTATGTTTCCTTATGTATATGTATGTGGCTATACAACATAATACGATTTGGTGCCTAAGGTATATTTTTCTAAAGAAGTGTATACGTTTGTCATTATTGTTGATTATGTTTCCTTATGTATATGTATGTGGCTATACAACATAATACGATTTGGTGCCTAAGGTATATTTTTCTAAAGAAGTGTATACGTTTGTCATTATTGTTGATTATGTTTCCTTATGTATATGTACGTGGCTATACAACATAATACGATTTGGTGCCTAAGGTATATTTTTCTAAAGAAGTGTATACGTTTGTCATTATTGTTGATTATGTTTCCGCATATATATGTATACGTATAGTTGTATCACGGCTATACAACAGGAAGCTGTCTCTAAAATGACTCCTAAGAATGCTGATGCCACCGCTCAAGCTCTCGAGGGTTGATATCTCCGGGATACTTTTCACTCGTTTCCTGGTTAACCCAAAGATTTTTTTTTTTTTTTACCGCAGATTACTAACTCAAGATAAAAGTTAAGTTCACCACTTTGAACTTGAATCAAAGTTTTAAAGCAAAGAAGAGAAATCCTCAGAAGTTCAGACAAACAGCGTTTTTTTTTTGTCAAGGTAAATATTTCTGTTCTATAGAAGAACCATGATAGACTACCTCGAAAAAGGAAAAAAAATATTTATAGACACTATTATGCATCAATACTCAGACAACTGAAAAAAAATAAGCAAGTAGAAATGCAGAGAGATGCTGAGGGCAGGTGTGCTCTTGCTTCAGGATAACTTGCCCGTTCACCTCCTCTCATGTTTCTGGTTTTGAGCTGTTAACCCATCCCTCATTATTCACCAGACTTTGCTCCCCCTATCTTCTTCATTTTTCCTAAATTCAAATCATATTTGAGTAGTCGCTGTTTTTGAAACAATGTTGAGGTTATATCTGAACTTTCTGAACGACCCCCATATGATTACGAGATGGGCAGATTTTCTTTATCTGGATAATAGTCTGAATAAAATTTGTCTGTCTCCATTTACCATCATTTAGAAATATGTTGTAATAAAAATTTGACGAATACTATTGTACGTATTCTTCTGATAAATGATAAAAAACACAAATCAATGAAGATTTACATGATCAAGCGTGGGTTTTTGTATACATTTGCGCTTAAAATACATCTTTCCCATATTGCTATTTTACTTGCTATATAGTGAATACTCTGCTGAAAATCAATTTTTCACTTTTGCACAGTATATATGCATATATATTCATATATGAGTACTACGCAAAAGATTCATGATAGCTTAGCCTAGAAAAGTTAACACCGTTTGCTAACTGTCAGTTTCACGTCTATTTCCCGATGATCGTATAAACGAGAACGTCAAGCGATGTTGAAGATGAAGTACTAATCTTACTTATAGCTTTATCACTTTATTGATGAATCTATCTATTTATTGCATTGCAGGCGTCGAGAAAAATGCTGGCTTGGGCCACGATACAAAGATAAGATAAAAATACGACGAATCGAGGAAAATAAATGTAGGGCCCGTTGTCTTCGATAAAATCTCACTCGCTATGTTATCAACATTACAACTTCTCTATGTAAAGTTTGTGAAACGGTGAAGATGTGAAATGGTATTTTCAAATCAATCCATGAAAGATATATTCTTTGACAAATCGTAGTCCACCTCCAATAAGATAAGTGATGTTTCCCTGGACATGAAATTTGCTTCGTTACTTGTCGCTCTTCCAGTAACAAACAAACTAATTTCCTTTTTTCAAAAATCCCCAAATCTCAAGTTTGACCCTCCTCTCCCCCCCACTCTCTCTCTCGCCCAAATTGAGAGTTCTTGCGATTGACCTTTGCTTGTTGGTTACACAACTACGCTCTAGGGTCATTGGTGGTGGAAGAACGCCACTATATTATATATAGGAACTATATACTGTTTACCTATTACTGGCAGAAGACAGAACAGATGGATTAATGCCTTTTCTAAGAGAAAAGCAAACTGAAATACAATCAGCCTTGTCCAGGATTTGAACTAGGGATGCTGATTTCAATTTCGTACAATTGTTATGAGGTCAAAGAATTATTTAGGCATAAGGAAAACAAACACTCAGTGAATGCTTAAAACATCTAATACATTCTCCAGAGATCCAGTCACACATAGATAAGAAATAAAAAAAGAAATAAAGAAGGCAGATGTCCAGTCGACTAAGCCCTAGTTTTCAAGGAATAAAACGGATGAACACGTTATAATAGGAACCAGAACATTCATTACAAAAAGAAAAATACGAATAACACATGAAAGGTGGAATGTTCTGTTGAATAGAAGGTTTCTTTTGTATGGAATAATGCATGTAACAATTTGTAGACAAGTGTATCAAAAAAGGGAATGGTGTGTGTAAATCATAGGTCTGAATATGAAAGTTCATGAGAGAGATATTCAACTACGTGCTGTTTTGAACAAATCATGGAAGCAGAAATTCACAAAACAGTAGCTGTACGGCCACTTGCCTCCCTTCTGAAAAACCTTATAAATAAAACGAATAAAACATGATGGATACTGCTGGAGAAAATAAGGACAAACTCATAAGTAACGTTCGCCTCTGCATTGGCTGACTAGCAAAGATTTGCATATATAATCTCTGTGTGGACACTGGATGCAGTCTAAAAGACCTCCTAAAAGCAGTGAACCATGGGGATGGTTGGCTATATAGCAAGAGAGAGAAAGAGAGAGAAAGAAAGTTTAGAGACTCCGAGCTATCATCACGAGCTGATGATTATGTATATATAATTGAATACGACAAGGGATTGTCCTCGTGGTGTAATGGTTAAAGCGATGGACTGCGGAATCGTAGAAAGCGAGTTCATACTCCAGTCGCGTTATTACATTCACTTTCGGGCAAATACACTTTTGAAAGGTGTGAACCCCCTTATCCTCCCAGTTAAGGGTTAAATAATACCATGACTATTCTTCTATGAGAATTGCTTTGGCATTAAATAACCTACAAAGGTCGATATGCCATTAAACATAAAAATCAAATCTATGAATACGACAAATAATATCTATGCTGGCGTCGCACAGTTAAAAGATTGTAGAGAAATTGTGGCTGAGTGAGTTAGTGTGTGTGTGTAAATATTTCTGAATACATATCCAT
>CAUZXS010004888.1:17500-185000 GCA_963585895.1 Sepioteuthis lessoniana
CAATAAAGTGTTACGACGCATTCCCCAAAGCTACATCATTACTGGAGCCTCACCATCAGATTGTTTAGTGTCATATGTAGGACACTCGCTGGGGAAGTCTTACCCCTATGCAGAGGTGCAGTCGGTGTATTCTACAGCTCCAACCCGAGACGGATTTGGCATTAAATAACCCACGATATGATATGCCTTTAAAAAAACCAACCAAAAATATTCTTGCTGTATATCTTGTGTTAAGAAATATCGAGACAAAACACAACCGTACAATTATTGTAATATTAACATTCTTCAATATAGTATATAAATTCTACCATTTTCTTCTAGCGAGTTTTTCATTGGTGGACGCCCTTCTGATAAACCACCTTTGTAATAAGATCAGGCTGCACGTTGCATTTCTTTCAACGTCATCCACATGCTTTTAATCTTACTTCTGAGATCATTTTTCAGCTTGAGAAAATAGAAAAGAAGCCACAAGTAGCTAATCTGAATGAGAATGGAGTGTTCTGCTTTTGGACAATACTGGGTTTCATCAAAAACAGCGTATCAAAATGTATCGACAATCACTACTGACTTGTGTAAACCACTGTCTAGATTTTTAGACGTCTGGTTGGATTTGGTTTGTTGGGTTTTATGGTATATCAACCTTTGTAGGTTATTTAACGCCAAATCCATTTTTATGTAAATAATCTGTTCTATTTAAAACAATTCATTTTAGCATAAGTACACAGTTTAATTGTCAAAAACATTTCCATTTCAAACTAGTCAAGCAGTTGTATGTAACAATTCGGTTAAGTGTAAATACAGTTTTAATGTCTAAAAACAGTTCTATTTCAAATAATTCAGTTAAGCATAAAACATTTCTATTTCAAGCTATTCAGTTTACTTAAACAATTCATTTTAGCATAAGTATGCTGTTAGTTCTATTTAACTCAAAGATAGGGCCCTATCAGGGGCTACCACTCCAGGTCAGAGTGGACCTGGGAGCGATGGCAATGAGGGGTACTCTGCATTCCTCAAAGCTCCAGCACTGCTGGAACCTCACCATCAGTTTGGTTAGTGTCATATCCAGGACACTCGTTAAGGGCGGGGGGTTTACCCCTCTGCAGAGGTGCAATCAGTGTATTCTACAGCCCCAGCCGACAGGGCCATAGACGTTTAGACATCATCCGTATGAAGTACTTGGCCAACTAGGCAGATATCTGCATGTAAATCTATACTGCTCTATAGTCGGGTTTTAATATACGCTGACTGTATGCTCTTCAGAGAAGTAAGACCCCATGAAAAAAGAACGTCCTGGGTATGACACTGGATTTGATTGTAAGACTCCAGTTTATGGGATCTGAAGACACTGGATAACCCATTTATTGCCATTACTCCCAGGTTCACTTTGTCTTAAAATATTAGTGTTAAAGAGGATTATATATGATATAAAACTGCGTGCAAAAACTTTAAAGATATAAATGGAAGAATCTCCGTGGCGTATTGATCTGTGACATTGTAATAAGCGATTTCCACCTCGTCGAACTATAAGGATTTTTGGCATTAAATATCCTATGAAGGTTCAGATGCCTTTAAAAGCAAAGAAATCAGAGCAAACTAAGAAACAAATAAACAATACTGTATTCAAAAATATACAATGAATGAAATTCCCTAATCTCTTGGCCAGCTCAATCGTTTGGGGCTGTAGAAGTCACTGACTACATCTCAGCTGTTGGGTAAGAGCCCCCCCCACACACACACACACGAGTGTCATGATATGGCACTAAACTCTCTGAAGATGAGACTTCAGTCCTGGAGCTCTGGGAAATGTGGTGTACACCTGCATTGCCATTACTCCCAGGTTCACTGTAACAAGAAGCCTTAGTACCTGTTAGGGGCCCATCTATGAGTCATGTAGAACTGCTTATCCATTCAACTGTCAGCAAATAAATGATTGATATTAAATTTAATTCTTAGTGTTTCATAATAATTCTTGTGTCCTGGATATGACACAAAACTGTCTGATGGTGAGAGTTTTGGTGGGGTTTTGGGGAATACAGAGCACCCCTTCATTGCCATTGCTCCAATGTCCACTCTAACCCGGAGTGGTAGCACCTGATAGGGCCCTATCTATGGGTTAAATTGAACTAACGGCATACCTATGCCAAACTGAATTGTTTGATTAAACTGAATAGTGTGAAATAGAAATGTTTTTAACAATTAAACCGTACTTACAATTAAACTGCTTGTTTATGCTAAACTGAAGTTGAAACAGAACTGCTTTTGACATTGAAATTGTATTTACACAAAACTGAATTGTTTAACATAGAACTGTTTTGACAATTCACCGTGTGTAACAAAATATGTACTTATACTAAACTGAATTAGCTGAATTAGAACTGCTTGACTAAACTGAATTGCTAGAAATAGAAATATTTTTCACAATTAAACTGTACTTACATTTAAACTGCGTACTGAATTGTTTGAAATTGAACTGTTTTTGACTTTGGAACTGTACTTACACTAAACTGAATTGTTATATATAACTGCTTGAATAGTTAGAAATAGAAATGTTTTTGACAATTAAACTGTGTACTCATGCTAAACTGTGGCCCAGCGGTTAGAGTGTTCGCCAATGGCCCGGGAGACCTGGGTCCAATCCCAGGTCGAGTCATACCAAAGACTTTAAAAATGGTACTTGATACCACCTTGCTTAACACTCAGCATTATAAGGTACGGTTCAAGGGTAAGGTGGAGCAATCCTGGGAATGGAGTAGCGCCCTCCCCTACGCCTTGGTGTAGTAGCTATCGAAAAGGGAGCCTTCGGGTCACCCTCGACTATGGTCGCTAACTTTACTTTACTTATTTATATAAAAATGGATTTGGCGTTAAATAACCTACAAAGGTTGATATGCCATACAACCCAACCAACTAATAATTATTGTAACCATTCAAGTGTGTGAAAATAAAACTATTGGTGTTTCGAATACTTCAATACTTCAATACTTCAAGCTATTTAAGTGCGTGAAAACGAATGATTATTCCTGAATAGAATTATTCGTGTTAGATAAACATACTCTACACCGATTAACCGAGTCCAAAAATTAAATTATTGGTTTTACATGGCAATATTTGGAAATATTTAAACTGTGTATATGAATTATTAGTTTAAATAGCAACTCTTGAAGCATTAAATATCCCATGAAGGTTCAGATGCCTTTAAAAGCAAACATGCTTAATATTAAATAGAAACTATGCAAACATGATTAATATAAAATAGAATTATTAGCGTTAGATAGCAATACTTGAAACCATTTATCCGTATATAAACAATAGCAATACTTCATCGTATAAAAATAAATTAGTTCTCAATTAAAAAAAAAATTCACAACAAACTATTCACTTAAACACACACACACACACACACACACACACATATATATATATATATATATATATATATATATATATATATATATATATATATATATACATATATATATATATCCACTCAACCAAGTACAAGGAAATGACTGATGCTGAATTTGATTTTTTTTGTCTTTTATATCAATACTTGAAAACATTTAACTGTGTGCAAACAAATGAGCCCTGACTTGTTTAAAAATGTTTTCGACAAACTATGCGTTTACAAATTATATATATATATATATATATATATATATATATATAACCTTGATTTGGCATTAAATAAACTACGAGTTTTGATATGCCATAAGACCAAACCAATCTCATCTCTAGACGTAAAATAACCTCATACAGATTAAAATGCCGTCAATCAATGAAAAAAATCTTAAATTTCAAATATAATGATTTTGAAAATGACAATTCAGCCTAGATCGCTTTTGAACTCATTTTGTAGTAGATGTTTTATAAGGAAAACAAATTCAAATAGATAAAAGAATTTTCCTATAAATGAAAATGATACAACAATTTATCATGTTATTGCAGAAAAACAAAACAGTATTTAGATCTTGATATGATTGCATTATGTTACGTATCAGTTTCTGTGGATTATTATATTTAGAGTATGCATGTTATAAACGGGTGCAACAGGCACGCAGTGTCCATAATTAAATTTCATTGCAATTTAACCATATTACATTCGGTTGATAAATTTCAGAAAACTAAGAGAGTGCATAACTGAAAGTTTTAAGGTCAACCATCTTTTACTGCCGAAGTTGTCAATGATAACAATTTAAAAAAAAAGTCTTAGGTTGAGTTGTCTCACCTGTTTGTTTCAGGATTACATAGAAGTTAAAACAGTTTAAATAAAACCGACAATCGTGGGTAAGGTTCCATATTACATTCGGTTGATAAATTTCAGAAAACTGAGTGAATCCATAATTGAAAGATTTAAGGTCAACCATCTTTAACTGCCGAAGTTGTCAATGATGTCTTTGCACACTCGGCTGGGTCAATTGAATAAAAAGAATGATTCTTTGCAGAGGGCTACCCACCACCACACACACAACGAGTGTCCTGTTTATGACACTGAACAATCTGTTAGTGAGGTTCCAGTATTGCTGGAGCTTTGGGGAATGCGGAGCATCCCTTCATTGCCATTGCTCCCAGGTTCACTCTGGCCCGGAGTGGTAGCACCTGATAAGGCCCTATCTATGGGTTAAATAGAACTAACTGCATACTTATGCTAAACTGAATTGTTTGAAATGGAACAGTTTTTGACATTGAAACTCTTCTTACACTAAACCGATTTGTTTAATATAGAACTGTTTTGACATTTAACTGTGTAAACAAAATATGTACTCATACTAAACTGAATTAGCTGAATTAGAACCGTTTGAATAAACTGAATAGCTTGAAATAGAAATGTTTTGACAATTAACCAGTACTCATGCTAAACTAGTTTGTTTGAAATAGAATCATTTGCATAAAAATGGATTTGGCGTTAAATACCCTAAAAAGGTTGATATGCTATTAAAATTAAACTACCGACCAGTTAACCAATCAATAATGTCTAACTCACTCAACAAAATAATAAAGAAGTCTGTTTTAAAAATAACTGTTTACAAAAAAAAGTCTTAGGTTGAGTTGTCTCACCTGATTGTTTCAGGATTAGATAGATGTTTCAATAAAACCGCCAACCGTGGGTAAGGTTCCGTTTCATGATCTCTAGGATGGGTGAACTAATTCGATTGTTACAACATTTTATTATTTTGTTCCTTATGAGTTCTTTTCACCAGAATTTGTAAATGGTATTTCATAGAATTTCGATCGACAAAATCAGAGAAAATGGCTTCGAGCTGACATAGCAAATAAGCAGAAGGTACTCCGCAAAAACAATCACAGACGCCGACTACGCCGATGACATAGCGTTACCGGCGAATACACCCAAACAAGCCGAAACACTACTGCATAGTTTGGAACGAGCCGCCGCAGGCATTGGACTCCATGTCAATGCACACAAAACTGAATATATATGTTATAACCAAACACGCGACATTTCCACACTAGGCAGAACCTCTCTGAAACTAGTAGACAAATTCACCTACTTAGGAAACTGCGTCTCATCAACCGAAAAAGACATCGACATACGGCCAACGAAAGCATGGATAGCTATCGATAGGCTCTCGATCATATGGAAATCAGACCTGACTGATAAAATGAAACGCAGTTTCTTCCAGGCAGCGGTCGTATCGATACTGCTATATGGATGCACTACTTGGACGCTAAATAAACGCCAGAAGAAGAAGCTAGACGGCAATTATACAAGAATGCTGCGAGCAATATTGAACAAGTCCTGGCGGCAACACTCCACAAGGCACCAACTATACGGCCAACTGCCTCCCGTCACGAAAACTATACAAGTTAGACGAACCAGACACGCAGGACACTGCTGGAGAAACAAGGACGAACTCATCAGTGATGTACTCCTATGGACCCCCGCATATGGCCAAGCAAAAGCAGGACGACCAGCTCGAACATACATACAGTAGCTATGTGAGGATACGGGATGTAGCCCTGAAGACCTGCCAGAAGCGATGAATGATAGGGAGAAGTGCCGAGAGAGGGTCAGGGATATCCGTGCAAGTGGCATAATGATGACGATGATGATTTCACAGGCATCTAAGTGATAGCAAGTCCCCCCAGCTGGGCCAGTTGGCTGTAGAATACATCGAATGCTTTTCTGCATCGGGATAAGATTCCTCGCCACCAATGTGTATCCTGGATATGACACTAAGTAATCCGATTGTGAGGTTCCAGTAATGCTGGAACATTGGAGAATATGGAACACTCCTTCATTGCCATCTCTCTCAAGTGCACTCTGTCCCGAAATGGTAGCAGCCGATAGGTTCCTGTCTAGGGATCAAACTGAACTAAGCAGTATACTTATGCTCAACTGAATTGCTTGAAATGGTTGTTATGACATTTAAACTGCATACTTGAACTGTTTTTGTATTCTCAACTGAATTGTTTGAAATAGGTTTGTTTATGTGTATAAAAATAGATTTGGCGTTAATAACTTACAATGGCTGATATGCCAGAAAACCTAATCAAACCAAACAAAATCAGGTCTCAAGAACTCTTCGCAGTATTCTGGCCGATCTTAACAATGCTGTAGTCTAGATATAGTCAAATTGTCCTCCGATGCCTAATTCTTGAACCCTTTAGAGATCGTTCCAAGAGCGCCGATTATAACGGCTATTACCGTCACCCTCACATTCCACAACATTCTTGGTTCTCTGGCAAGGTTTATATTCTTGTCTATCTTTTCATTTTTTTTAAATTTTTAACCTGTGGTTCTCTATGACGAAAAATGCCCATTAGACGACAAATCCCCTTCTTTTTGTTTTTAAATTATCACTAGTTTTGGTCTTCTGGGGTTAGGTGACATGTTTATACCACAAAATTCTAAAGGATTTTGTGCTTCTCATTCCCTTGGACGGACTCAGGTTTGAGTATATACTATGTAAAAGTATGATCAAAGTTCAATCTCTTACACAATTCCCAGTGGATCACCTTCCCCACGCAGTAGTACCTAGACCTCTTTGCGCTTATTTGTTACACTCGCTGATTTTATGATTAGTCTTTTCGTCTTAGTCATCTCATAACTTACTATTCTGTTGTGTGTTATCAATTTTCGCTTTAATATAATTGGTTCTTATTGGCGTTGTTTTGTGGAAGAGATTCAGTTTCTTTCATAAGGTTTCTCTTTTGTAGTCATGTCCTGGTCTTCTGACGTGACATTTCATGAGTTTGTCGCTCCAAATTTCTACACAATTGTCTTTCTTCCCATTTCTGGTTCGTCGGTTTTGTTGCTGTTCTATTTATCCCTATATTGTTGGTGTGGTTACTGACCGCTATAATTACTCTTTTTTTGCTCTTTTAAAGTAGACCTTAAGTAAACGTATCGATGCACCCACACACTCTTTAATGTTGGAGAGTTCTTTCTTTCTTTATTTTCTTGATACGTATTCTATGTCATCTTTCAGATGTAAAGCCTTGTGGCGAGTCAGCAATTTTCTTGTCCTCTGTTTCATTTGTCTTCTTTCCTTTCTTGGCTATTTTAAGAATGGATCCGAGTATCTTACGAGAGGGACGACCTAGGATTTTATGACGTTAATGTGAGTCCTAAGTTTGGTTGCAAGAAACACTCTTGTTTGTCTGAGTAAATCCTTTCGTATCTTTCTCTTTTATCACCACATGTTTGATTGTGCCAAATTCCAGTATTCTCAATTTTTTTTATTTTAAAAATTATTATTATTTACTCCTTTCAGAGTTTATTATACCAGCGTTAGCTTAAGTTTATCACAGGAGTTTAAGTGACAGCAAATCTCCTCGAATTTTGAGGACTCTTCTTAGTATTTTGGCCGATTTTAATGATGCTGTAGTCTGGATGGTATCTACTTGCCCTCTTTTTTCCAAGTATTCCAGTCCCTTTACAGACCCTCTGCGGATTATTCCACAACCACCAACTGCAATTGGTATCACCGTCACTTTCATGTTTCAAAATTTTTTGTTCTCTAGCAAGGTCAAGGTACTTATCGCTCCATTTGCATTTTTTTATTTTCTCTCTGTCAGTTCTAGCCTTCAGTTTTTCGTAGTTTTCTCGATAAGCTTTATGACTTCGTCGGATATCTCGTACATTATGAGACAGTCCATTATTCAACTTTGCGGACTATATTGTATGCTTATTAAAGTTAATCCACGCTTTTGCAATATTTTTTCATCTCTTTTTCTTCTCGTTGAGGAAGTGTTGATCAGTATAACGTAGATCTTTTCCATTTGTTCACTTGCGGTATCCTTTCCCTTCTACAGGGAACAGTTCGCAGCTTTTTAGCAAATCTTAAGTCTCTTTCCTGATTTGTGCCGTTAGTATTTTCTACATCCTAGGTAGGCATGTACTAGGTCTGTTGGGAGCACTTCCTGTTTGGGAATCTTTTTGTATCAGGAGAGTCTTACTTTGGTCATCCATTCCGATAAGTATTTTTCTTCAAAGAATATATTCAATTCGATTACCAATCCGTCGTGGATAGAAAAGAAGTTTTAGAAAGAGCCTTCAATAAGTTTCCAGACTTTTTTTTACAGACATTAAAAATTGTTGTAGACTCTTGAAAATTCACTATATTATTGCTATACATCTTATGAGATGACTAACCAATTTTTATGATTTCAAGTTCAAATGAACAGTTACAGCAGCAATTGGAATACACCCTACTAAAACCTGATTGTCACAGCTGGTGAATTTCAAAAATGCGATCTAGACGCCAGGACAGTTTAGAAGAACGATATGCAATAAAATTCGGTTTTAAACTTGGAAAAAATGCCACAGAAACGTATGGAATGTTTCAGACTGCTTTTCGACCATCTTGCATGAATCAAGCATCAGTTTTGGAGTGGCATAAGTGATTCAAGGAAGGCAGGGAGTCTGTAAAGGATGATGAGAGGTATGGGAGGAGTAAGGAAGTCAATACACCAGAGTTGATTGGCCAAATGGCTGAGGGTTAGGATTAGGGTTACTATGTTGAGGTTTTAAGGGAGTTCAAGAAACAATTCCGTCGGAAGAGGCCAGCAGTCTTCAAATCGGGTCAGTGGCATTTCCACCAGGACACTGCACTACTCCACAACTCCATCCTTGTCACAGACTATTTGACCAAGATGGGCATCAAGACAGTTACTCAGCCTCCCTATAGTCCAGACCTTGCTCCCTGTGACTTTTGGTTTTTCACAAAACTCACAGGCTGTCGTTATGAGACAATTGAGGGGATGAAAAAGGCTGTGACGAAGATCATTGACACGCTCACACAAGAAGACTACCATGTGGCCTTCCAGAAGTTGTTGGAACGGTATAAGTGGATTGCAGCCGGAGGAGATTACTTCGAAGGGGACTAGAGTTTAATGAGTGTACTATCAATAAAAGTGCCCATACGAAAAAAAGTCTGGAAACTTATTTAGTGATCCTCGTATATGTATAAAAAGGATTTGGCAATAAATAACCAACAATGGTTGATATACCATAAAACCAAACCAAACCAATGCCTAAGATATCCTCGTAGAAGAATATTAGTGATCCTATTTGACGCATATCTGGTTGGGGGATAAGGAAATTCATACCTTTTCCAAGGCTATTTGTTTGAAAATACCTGTAATAGCATGATTGGATTTCGAACTCACTAACCACAATTTCACAGTCCAGTTTGTTAGCCACTACGATCCGAGACAGTTTAAACACAAACTGATAATGTATACATAAACCTGAACTGTCTGAAGGTATATCTAGTAAGTGTCAGCGAGTAAATATTATGATGCTTTTCCAGAGTGAAACTAATGGAAAAAATACCAACGTTTTTTTTGTTTCTCAAAAATCACTTATGTCTTGAGCAAATAACTACTGATACATTGGCCTGTTATTATTTTTTGCAAAGAAAAGGATAGTTTTTATATATATATATATATATATATATATAAGAAACGCTATCTTTTTACAAAATCATATATGTAAATATGGTTTTTCTTTTTGTGGACATCTGGCACACATATTGGAATATAATTCGACTTATGGTTCGTGATTCTCTATCACTTATACATGAACTGGTTTAGCCATGAACATACTAATAAGATAGGGTTGTATTGAGAAAGAATAGCAGTGTGAAGCCCATCCCACTCCAGGTCTTCAACCAATTTGAATTCAGAGTTTAACTTCTCTCAGACTGGTTGTCATACTAAAGTTAAACAGACCAGTTTGCTCAACTATCTACCCGTAGCTGGAGGGAGAATAGTTGGATTCATACCTTTCCTAAGTGTATTTGGGCTCTTTTAAATCCAAGCAGCTTCGTCCAGGATTCGAACTCGTATGGCTGAGTCCATTTTCTTCGACGATAAATGTTACGTGACGAGCGTATTCAATAATTCATGATAACAAACTTGTTAGTTTTTGGAATTAATTCTGCGGTCAAATAGTGATCCAAGACATTCACATGATTTTGACATTTCACATTTACAAAAATACCCTCATATATAAATATGTTTCTAAACAGGATATGGTACCTGTGTATAAGGATAAACTAGAGGACAGCGGAAATGTATCACGTGAATTCGAAACCGAAAGGAAATGTGTGGGCGTTAAAAATACTATATAAAATGACAAGAGTCGACACACAATTTCCCCCCCACACACAAGACAGGTCTGGGGAAGCAGCCAATCAGAACAGATGTCATCTTAGCCACTGGCCGTTAAAAAGGGGCCATGATCAGCTTCGTCCAAAAAGTACTAAGTGGGGCTCTGAATATAGAATCACAACGTGGGTTAAGAAGATATGGTGTCAATGATGGCAGTCTTTCGTCATTCTTGGTCACTCTGTCTCTCACTCACAGCTATTCGACACTTTCTTGACAATAAAGAAGATATATATATATATATATATATATATATATATATAAATTAGGTGGTTAAAATTTAACATCTATGCCAGTATATATCAACTAAGTCTACTATAGTTGTGGTGCAAGGTCAGTATTATAGAGCCCTCAGTGAAAATCGAACACTCTAGTTATACACAATTTTAAACGGTTCTGTAAATAACATTAAGTATTTGGTTTTTCATATATTTCCATTAAATTAATATTTTACAAAACTAATTTACACACGAGCGTATACAGTATTAATTTTTTAACTATAATCACATCTATAAATGTATCTTGATAATCTCTGTTAGCCATTTAGATTTTCTGGTATTTTCATTAAATTTATTGGATAAAAACTTCGACTTGTACTCGAGTATATACGGCATTAGCTTACAAGTGAGTGTGTATCGTAAAAATAATTCGACGTTATGCAGAAGTTGATTTATATATTTGGTTCAGTTTATTTTTTAAACGGTGCATAAACTCCTAATGGATTATTTAATGCAAGAATTCAGTATCCTTGTTAAAGATTTTAATGACTATATTTTAGAGGAAGTCGGGGCGAAGAGGCTAACGTGCTCAAAAGTAATATCATAGTAAGCGAGTTCGAACTCCAGTCATGCCATTAAATTCACTTCCGGACTAATACCCTAAAAAATGTGATGAACTTATTTACCCCCCCCAGTTATGGGTTAAATAGTATCATAACTATTCTACAAGGAAGGATCTGGCATCAAATAACCCATGAACATTGATATGCCATTAAAAAAGAAGTCAAGACAAACCAAACTATATTTTAAATGTTTCGTTTCATTTTTTTTTTTTACTTTGGGATTGCATTTTTTAAAGCATTTGTTTGAACACAGTTATATTCTATTTTCATATGCGTTTCAATGGTAGGTCATATTGCGAAGTGGCTAACTTGCGTGACTACAACACTGTAATAAGCGAGTTCGAATTCTAGTCACGTTATTACATTTACTTTCAGATTTGAAACGTTAACAAAAGTATGAAGTTCCTAATTTACCCAGCAATTGGTTGAGAAGTTGCACTACATTCCCTATACAAGATTTGCTTTGTCAACGAAGATTGATATATTATTAAGCAAATAAACCAACGCATATCTAATAGAAATAATTTGCATATAGTTTCTAAAACTTGATTTCAAGTAACTTAAATTTAATAATGATTCATACCGGCAGAAGGAAAGACAACACTTGCTTATAAAATTATAATTTTTTTTTTTTTTTTTTTACGAAATGTATGAAATACTTTGCGAAATTGTTGCGTGAAATGAGAATCAGAACCACAAAGATTATTTATAGATAGAGATAGGGATTCTTCAGATAATTTATCTTCTTCGCTCTGGCTCTACGAGGCTGGCACAGGGCCGACTTGAAATATTTAATTTTCTTCGTTTCTTCGTGTTTCTTTCACGAGACTTGTTCAGGTCAATTCGACTACAGGGGTTCCTGCTTTCATTTTGGATTATACTCACTTTCGACCTAGCGAGTCTTGTACATTTCAGACTTTTCTTTAACTCTGAAACCCAAGCGGTCAGCGGCCCCCTCCCATCCAGCACCCAGGACGGGGTGATGTTCAATCTCTCTCTCCGATCTGGCCTACGCGGACGACATCGTCTTGGCCGAACTGTGACTATGTGCAGGCGGCGCTCGAACGTGTGCAAGCTGCAGCCCGGGGTGTGGGTATGACCATAAATGCCTCAAAGACCAAAGTTATGCCATCTCTAGTTGATACAGTCATTGACACTGGACGGGGTCAATCTGGAGGACGTGCAGTTTTTTGGCTATCTCGGCTCAACAATAATGCCGTCGGAGCAAGGTGCTGCTGAGGTGCACCGCTGTATAGGAGCTACAAGGTCCGCATTCATGCATCTCAAGCGGTCACTATTGGGGGTGACGATAGATATTCACGGCTTTGAAAGGGAGCATCTATCAAGCCATAATCCGTGGTGTAGTCGTTATCGTCGTAGGAAATGGACACAGTGACACGAGTTCAAATCCTGGATGAGACTGATTGCATTTCACATAGCACTAATACCCTTCGGAAAGGTATGAATCCAATTATTCTCCTTCCAGCTATGGGTAAATAGTAGGACAGACTTGGTTCTTCAGCCTTGGTGAGGCAACTAGTCTAGGAGAAGGAAAACTATGAATTCAAACCTGTTAAACTCCGCTTAAAAATTGACCTTGTGTCATATCCTGCCCGAGCGGAGGGGTTGGTAAATAGTATCAAGCCATAATCCGGACGATCCTCCTCTATGGCTGCGAAACGTGGCTACTTAGAGCGGTTGACCTTCGAAAGCTTGAAGTGTTCGACAACGATTGCCTTCGTTTCATTCTACGATGCCACCGAATCGATCGTGTGCTCACAACTACTCTATGTCGCAGCCTGAACCTCTGTCCCCTTCCACTTCTCCTACACCGGCGTCATCTCCGATGGTTCGGGCATGCAGCTCGACGCCTAGAGGGAGAGCTCATTCGTAATGTACTTCTCCCCGCTTCTCTTCCTAACTGACGAAAGCGTGTCGGTGGGCAGCTGAAGACGTGGGCCTGTACAATCAAGGATGACCTAGCAGCACTATTAGGTCCCCAAGTAGTTGGTCTTCGGCGATGGAATCGCGATTGGCTTGCCATTTCGTGTGACCTGGCTCAGGATCAGCGAACGTGGTCTGCGATGGTTCGAGATGCTGTACTTGTTCGGGAGGAAGCCGGTTCAACTCGACCAGGGTGAAAGCCGATAAAAGTCAAGAAGTCAAGTCAAGTCTCTCTCCGGTCTGCTCTCTCTTCGGGGTCAAAATATTCCGCTGTTATATAATTTTTCGGACGTCCACGCACCTCGTGGTGACTTCCGGTAGGCTACTAAAGCGATTCAGGTGGCATTTCCGCAGTCATTTTTGCTTTAAGGTTCTTCCTATTTTGTAATCGACGTAACTTACACGGCCTGTAAAAGGTCCATTATTAAACATAATTATTTGCTTGCTTATAGGGTCCTCACAGAACAAGAACTTTTGTGGTACCATCTAGAGGAAAAATGAATCTATTTGGAAATTATATTTAGAGAGCTAAAAGAAATAAAGAGACATGAAAATAACTGTGATAGTAGTTGTAGTTGGTGTACTTGGATTGAAAAATAAAATGTAATAAGTGGAAGTCAGAGGTAAATCAAAATGATACAGATTATAGCATTACTGAGATCGACCATAATACTAAGAAAAGTCCTGGAGACTTGAGGAGGCTTGCTGTCACTCAGTCTCCAGTGGAAAACATCATCTTACGTTGGTGTGAAGAACTCTCAAAGGAATAAAATAATAAAACTAGACCTAGTCATAGTCAACAAAAAAAAAGTAAAACGAGAACTTGCCCAATAATGGGTTTTGCTCTCCCGGTAGACCACTGAGTAAAATTAATAGAAGGTGAAAATAGGGATACATATCTTGCTAGAGAGTGAAGAAGCTATGGAACATGAAGGTGACGATAATACCAAATGTTATTAGCGCACTTGGTACGATTCTCCCAAAATTTATTAAAAGTACTGTTGATGTACTTGGAACGATCCTAAAAAAGATTTCTTGAAGGGACTGGAATGCTTAGAAATTAAAGGACAAAGAGAGACCATCCCGATAATTGCATTTCTAGGATGAACCAGAATACTGAGAAGAGTTCTGGAGACTTGAGGTGACTTACTGTCTCTCAAACTCCAGTGAAAAAACATCAGCTGACGTTGGTGTGAAAAACTCAAATGATTTCATCGGATGGTTGTTTTATTTTACGGTGTATCAACCTTTTCGGGTCATTTAAAGCCGAATTAAGACATTTTGATAAAAGTTTCAAACGATTGTTTGTCAATGGCCCGGGAGACGTGGGTTCAATCCGAGTTCGAGTTATACCAAAGACTAAAAAATGGTACCTGATGCCTCCTTGCTCAAAATCAGCAATATAAGGTACGGATGGAGGGTAAAGTGGAGCATTCTAGGGAAAGGAGTAGCGCCCTCCCCTATACCACAGTGTAGTAGCTATCGAAAAGAGTGCCTTCAGGTCACCATCGACTACGGGTACCAACTTTACTTTTTTTATAAGTAAAAAGGTTCAAGGTCAAAAACAGTTTTATTTCAAACATTTCAGTTTAACATACAAAACAATTCTATTTCAAACAATTCATTTTAGCATAAGTACGCAGTTTACATGTCAAAACAATTCACTTTTGCATAACTACACAGTTTAGTTCTATTTGACCCATTAATAGGACCCTATCTCCAGAATTACTAGAGCCTCACTATCAGATTGTTTAGTGCCATATCTAGGACACTCATTAGCTGAGGTTTTACCGCTCTGCAGAGATGCAGTAGTTGTATTCTACAGCTTTAGACGACTGGACCCTCGTTGGTGGGTCTTACCTCATCTGCAGAGATGCAGTTGTTGTAATCTACACTTCCAGACGACTGAACACTCGTTGGCTGGGTCTTAACCCTCTGCAGAGATGCAGTCGATGTATTCTGTAGTTCCAGACGACTGGACCCTAGTTGGGTGGGTCTTTCACCTCAGCAGAGGTGCAATAGTTGTATTCTGCAGTTCCAGACGACTGGACACTCGTTGGGAGGGTCTAACACCTCAGCAGAGAAGCAGTCGGTGTATTCTGCGGCCCAGCTTATTTGGCAAACTCTCAAATGAAAAAAATATTGTTAATAATTATCCCTTATAAACAATCAAAGTTTCTAGAAATGATTCTTAATTCAATAAATATAAGTAGGTTTTACGTATTTCTAAATAAATAAAAATAATTTCCACTTAGATTCATTTGTCCTCTACATGGGACCCCAACCCCAACCCCAACCCCAACTGGTACAACCATTCCGGTTGAAAGTGGACCTGGGAGGAATAGCAACCAAGGAGTACTCTATATTTGTCAGAGCTCCAGAATTGGAGCCACACTTCCGTATACAGTTTAGTGTCATACCCATGGAATTTGCTAGGGGTGTCGGGGTGTTACCCCTTCGTAGAAGAGTCAACCTTTGAATTCTACGCTATCGAATAGGCTATTAATTCAATGAATTACCTTTTAAACCAAAGAATTTCTCGTAATTCTTCCAATTATGTTTGAATTTAAACCTCACACAATTAATATTTAGCAGTGTTTCCTAAATTTTGGTATTTCAAAAGTCGACCAATACACAAGTATAGAAAGTATTAATTTGTATGTATAACTGGATTACATTTACGTTGGGTTTTTTTTCATTTACATTGTTTAATTATAAAGCTCTTCATGTTTGTTTTCTTTTCTTCCAGTCTATTTTCCTTCTTCCCCAAAATTCCCGCCTTTCTCTCTTATCTCCTTATCTCTCCTTCTTCAGTTTCATTTTTTCTCTCTTCCCTCCTTCTTTATCCTTTTTTTCGCCTTCTGATTCAAAATCTTTCTTTGTGAACAAATAGAACAAATAAGTCCTACAGAATATTCTTAAACAGTCATATGACATTTTTAGACACAAACGTTGATCTATTGATTAAACGGTTACCCTTTTCCCTGTATATATAGTATTTCCTCCTTGTTTTTGTATTTTATAAAACATCCATCGGTTATTCAACATCACTAAATATTAACCTTCATAGACCTGATGATGGTTTGTTAGAACCGAAACTTTAAAACGTCAATTTTCTGTCTCATTAAACTCTTCTTCTTCTTGTATAACCTTGTTAATAAATTTTTCTCGATAGTGTCAGATTTACTTAATTATTTACTACCATAACTAGATCTTTATGTGTGAGCTGGTAACGCTTTCGTTTATTTTCCTACTTTCTTGTATTCCTATTAAATTCAATAGCTTGAAATATTCGACCTATGCTCGAGTATATATGATTGTTTAATTGATTGATATCAACAGCATATCAACCCATTTTGAGGTTAAGGAATTTCGTTCATTGCATGTGTATATTTACGTTTGTTATGCAGGTGTTTCGTCTGAGGTGTTATTCTGTGGCACACTGTCTTATCAAATACGATTATTTTTTTAACAGATTGAGCGCTAACAGGTAACACTACTCCTGTTCAGAAGAGGATCAGGGAGTAATGGCAATAAAGGGGTACTACTTATTCCATTATGGTAATAGTGGTTCTTAGGCCTCTGAAGCGAATACATGAAGTGTATTCGAAACCCTATCTTTTTCCCCAAAGGGAGAAGAATCATATTCATACATTTCACTAGGTGTTATATAGCCGGAATGAAGCGTCAACAATACTTATTCATAAAAATAAATACTTCCTGTTTATTTACGAAAAGGTTGAAATTGCTGTGAGTGAGAGGTTTCGTTTGGTTTCTTTGTTTAATGGCATATTAACATTTGTACATTATTTAATACCAAAGCCATCCTTCTACAAAACAGTAGTGGTACTATTTAACCCATAGCTGGGAGGATAAGGGGTTCATACCTTTCCCTACGATATTTATCCGAAAGTGAACGTAATAGCACAACTGGAGTTCGAACTTGCTTACTACGATTCCAAAGTCCATCGCTCTAACCTTTATGTCCCGATGACACACTCCGTAAGAGAGAGAGAGAGAGAGAGAGAGAGAGAGAGAAAGGACACTGACTTCTATCATAGACACCATATCTTTTGAACCCACGTTGTGATTATATATTCAGAGCTCCTCTTCGTACTTCTGCTTCTCACCCGGTGGTGGTAGGTGGTAGGCACTCGCTGACTGCTCTCCAAAATTGTCTGAATATCTGCGTGTCTCTGTGTGTCGACCGCAAATCTCTCGTCAATATACAATATTTTCAACGCCCACGAATTTTGCTTCAGGTTCTCAATTCCCCTGTTTTATTTCTGCTGTCCCGTTGTTTACACAGGTGGAATATCCTGTTTAGACATCCCCAATTTACATGCTATGAGAAATTCGAACAGCCTCGTTCAAGATTTGAACTCTGATTACCGTGTCCATTTTCTCCGCCAATAGCCATTACACGACTTGCGTTTATAGATAGAACTACATCTATTCGAACAATTTTATTGTTAATTTTGTATTTTATGAAAGTCCATTAAATCTTATACCTAAAAAAAAAACGTATCCTATACTCAAGTGTAGAGGATACGTTTTATTTAAAGAAAAACGTTATTTTTTCAACTAGGAGAGAAGAGTGATTTTATTGTGCGTATCGTTTACTTGACATTATTTTATGTTCCAAACAAATCTTGCTTCATTCTGACTTGTTGACATTAATTGTCTTTCATTGCTACTTCCCACTCTAATATCAACATTTTATTTCCGTCGTTTATTTGAGTGTTTTTGCAAATTAGCTTGTCATACCTCAAATCAAAATCTCTTTTATTTTCGACTATTTTCAATTATCATTTGCCACTCTCCTGACACTAGCCATTAAACTGATCACCTCTCAATTCAAATTCTTTAAACATTCTATCAAACGCAGAAATTGTTTAAAATACGCTTTCAATGAGTTCATCGTTTCCCAAGAAAATGATGTTTTTCTTAAACGACTATCCTCATCACAGTTTGATTTTAAGATTGTACAAAGGTCGATCGGTATATAAGTTTGGTTTGGTTTGGTTTGGTTTTATGGCATATCAACCATTGTAGGTTATTTAATCATATTTACCAACCCCTCCGCTCGGGCAGGATATGACACAAGGTCAATTTTTAAGCGGAATTTAACAGGTTTGAATTCAGAGTTTTCCTTCACCTAGACTAGTTGCCTCGCTAAGGCTGAAGAAACCAGTCTGCCCTACTATTTACCCATAGCTGGAGGGAGAATAATTGGATTCATACCTTTCCCAAGGGTATTAATGCTATGTGAAATGCTATCAGTCTCGTCCAGGATTTGAACTCGTGTCGCCGAGTCCATTTCCTACGACGACAACCATTACACCAAGGGCACCTCCAATATTATGTAGGTTATTTAATGCTAAATCTATTTTTATACATATAAACAGTTTTAACTGAACCAATAAAGTTTAACATAAATACACAGTTTAAATGTCAAAATAGTTCTATTTTAAACAATTCAGTTTAGCATAAATACGCAGTTTAGTTCTATTTGACCCACAAATAGGACCCTATCAGGTGCTAACACTTCGGACCAGAGTGGACTGGGAGGCAACGGCTAAAAAGTGGATAATATGCATTCCCTAAAGCTCCAGCATTATCGGAGCCTCACCATCAGATTGTTTAGTGTCATATCCAGGACAATCATTGAGGGAGTCTTACTCCACTGCAGAGATGCAGTCGTTATATTCTCTAACACCAGCCGACTGGGTCCTGTGTATAAGGTCTTCCATCGTGTAGCTAATAGTGAACACAAGATGACCTGTAGACTTGAGTGTTCCTCGTAGAAAAACTACCATTGTTATATTGATGCTTTTCATTAGAAAAGATTGAAGAATCGATTGATTTATTTTAATGGTTTGTCAAACCGTCTAGAATTATGTTTTGCCAAGCGGGGAAGGAATCGATTTCATTGCACATGCGTAATCATAATTTTTGGTTGTTTCTTAAAAGTTATTTTTTGCACACGGTCGTATCGAATATGAATAATTTTTCAACCTTTAAACTATTGATTGAACCTAACAGGTACTTTCACTTCGGGTCAAAGTGAATCTGGGAGTAATAGCTAAGAAAAGCTACTCCATCACACCAATAATCACCAGAACTTGATGGCTCTATCGGTTGGGATTGTTGAATACATCGACTGCATCTCTGCAGAGAGATTAGATTCCTCCAACGAGTGTCCTGGTAATGATTTTAAACAATCTGACGGTGAGGCTCCTGTTATGCAGGAGCTCTTGGGAATTAGTACTCCATCATTGCCATCGCTCCCAGGTCCACTCAGGCCCGGAGTATTAGCACCTGATAAGGGTACTGTCTTTGGGTCGAATAGAATTGTTTGGCATTTAAACTGTGTACTTTGAAATTTAACCTGACAGCAAACAATTGATTTATGCTAAACTGAATTGCCTGAAAGAGAATTGTTTGATTTTTTTAACTGTGTGTAAACAAATAATTGATATTTGATTGAATTGTAAGTGATATATAGCAGTACTTGGAACCATTTAACTGTGTAAAAACAAATGACTAATAGTAAATAGAATTATTCGTATAAGATCGAAATATGTGAAACCATGTAACTGTGAGAAAAATATAGCTCAACCTCGCTTTTAAATGTTATAAACAAAATGAGTTTAGAAATCATATATCTTATATAGATTCATAAAAAGGATTTGACATTAAATGAGCAACAACGGTTGATATGCCATTAAACCAATCCAAACCAAACCAGAAATCGAACCACACTATCAGATACAGTTTAGTATCATACCCTAGAGATCCCTTTTACTTATTTCCCTCATATCAAACATTGAATAATTAAAAACTGACGTTTACTGAACAAAATAGTTTAATTTCAAATTGAACAGGAAATTGCTTTATTATCTAGCCTTTGTAGGCAGTTTCTCAAGGAGAAGAACAAATAGCTAATAGCAGATGCTTGTCGACCAGTGGACCTGCAGGGTTTCATAGGTAAAAACGGTTTATAATGATTTTGATACTTCTATTTTGGAAGGATTGAAAGAAATTGGCATTTTGTAGTCATTGCCGTTAAATCGAGAATTTGAATATTTAAAAAGTAAAGTCCCCCCGCCCAAAACAAATTAACATTCAATTGCAAATTGGACTGGAAAGTGCTTTATTATTAGTCATGTTTTTGTGATCCGAGAGGAAGAACAAATTGCAAATTGTGGAGACTAGATGATGCATGAACCTGAGGTGTATCATTGTAAGAACGGTCCATGATGGTATTGATAGTTCTATTTAACTAAGATTGGAGGAAATTATCATAGTTATCACTGAAATTTCGAGAATTTAAAACTAACATTGCCCCCAAAAATCTATCGTTCAATTAATATTTGGATAAGAGATTGCTTTATTTTGAGGGCTGAGGAATCTTTGGTGAGCAATCACTCAATAAGAAAAACCTGAATTCAGAAACAACTGTGAAGTATTTACCAAGTTGGAGCAGGTAACTGTTCCTCGAGAAAATGACTGATGACCGAATTTATCTGCATGCGACACATATCCGGAAGTGAAAACGAGATGACGGAAATTTTGCGCAAGGCATTTCAATTTCTGTGGCTGAAGCGTCGACTGATATGATACGCCACACCTATTCAAACACATGCTGATTATGCCTGACCCGACCTGATCTGCAACAATTTGAAAATAAATTCTTTTTTTTTTTCAGCTTGATTAATCGTTTAAGATATCCCGCCAGATGATCGATACGTGAAATTAAGAAATATATGAGTCTGAATTTTGTAACTCGTCCACAGCATTACTTGAGCGAACAGAATCTTGATTGTCTTTAACTGGAATCATTTTGAGATGAGGCTTCCATAGTTGTTGTCTATCGCACCACGTTTTTGTCAGAAGATAGCGGTTTCAAATCCTACCAAAGCCGGCCAGAGGTTTACTTGGTCAAAAACGTGGTGCGATAGACAACAACTATCATCATCATCATCATGTTGTGCTGGTAGCACGGATATCCCTGACCCTCTCTCACCACTTTTTCCTATCGTTCACCGCCTCAGGTAGGTCTTCTGGACAACATCTGGACAACATCCCGTATCCTCACATAGTTGCTGAATGTATGTTCGTGCTGGTCGTCCTGCTTTTGCACGGCCATGTGTGGGATCCATACGAGTTCAGCACTTATGAGTTCGTCCCTGCTTCTCCAGCAGTGTCCTGCATGTCTGGTTCGTCAAACTTGAGGCAGGTGGCCGTACAGTTGGTGTCTTGTGGGTTGTTGCCGCCAGGACTTGTTCAAGATTGCTCGCAGCATTCTTGTGTAATTGCCGTGTTGTTAGAGTCCATGTAGTGCATCCATATAGCAGTATCGATATGACCACTGCCTGGAAGAAATTGCGTTTCAATTTATCGGTTAGGTCTGATTTCCATACAACAACTATGGAAGGCAGAAATTACTGGGGATACGGTTACAGGACTCAGCATTCCTATCCGAGGTCGCGGTAAATCTCCTGAAGAAGGCCAGAGGTGAAATTTGGCCGAAACGTAGTGAAAGAAGAAACAACACAAAAAAAAACTACCAAGATGAGGACAAAAAGTCTGCAATAAATAAAAAAAATCAATTCTCAGAATCTAGATTACTTTATGTTTTCAGTACTATAACTCATTTGAAAAATCTATGATAACTAAGAATTGATTTTTCAAAGATACCTATTTTTAGTCATTCGCTAAGTTAGATTTTTTTTTACTTGAGAAACTCGGTAGTTAAGCCTTCATTTCAAATCGTAGAATCAAGCCTTGCTGATTTGTCTACGAGTCTAGAAATGGTCAACTTTGGTTCATACGAAAATCGAGGATCGGAGAACTTTTTAAGGTTCCTGTAAATAAAAGGTAAACTTTTACTGAGCAGCTTGATCAAACTTGTTAATATTTTCTGAAATCTATGTATATTGGTATGAATATTTCGGTTTTGATAAAAAAAGAATATTCATTTCGTGAATAATGTCAAAACAAATCTGCTCTTGTTTCAAATGTGATTTTCTATTCAGTCTTCAAATATATATATATATATATATATATATATATATATATATATATATATATATCATCATTATAATGTCACGCCATCAGCACAGATATTCCTGACCCTCTCTTCCCATCCCTCCCTATCGTTCATTGCGTCCGGCAGGTATTCAGGGTTACATCCCGTATCAGCACTGAGCTATATGTAGGTTCTTGCTCGTCGTCCTGCCTTTGCTCGTCCATGTGAAGGGTTGCATTGGAGTTCATCCCTTATGAGCTCGCCCCAACTTATCAAACAATGTCTCGCATGTTTGTGTCGTCTGACTCTGATGGTTTTTGTGATGTGAGGTAGGTGGCCGTACAGCTGCTGTTTTTATGGGGTGCTGTCTCCAGGACTTGTTCTAAATTGCTCTCAGCGTTTTGTGTAGTTGCTGTCAAGCTTTTTCTCCATTCATTTAGTTAGGATCCATGTAGTGCATCCGTATCTCAGTATCGACACGAACGCTGTTTGGAAGTAACTGCGTTTTATATATATTTTATCGGTCAGGTCTGACTTCCGTATGATCGATAGCCTATCGATAGCTGTCCATGCCTTTGTCAGTCGCATGTTGATGTCTGTCTCGGTTGATGAGACACTGCTTCCTAGGTAGGTGAACTTGTCTACGAGTTTCAGAGAGGTAGCGTTTAGTGTGCAGATATCGCCTCTTTAATTAAAGTTCATATATTCCGTCTTGTGCGAATTGTTACGAAGGCCTATGCCTGCAGCTGCTCGCTCCAGATTATGTTGCAGGGTTTCGGCTTGGGCTCGTGCATTTGCCAGTAGCGCAATATCATCGGCGTAGTTGGTGTCGGTAATTGTTTTTTGCGGGGTACCTTCTGATTTTTACCTTTGCTATCATGAAACCGTTTTCTTTCATTTTATCAATAGATGTTTTAAGCACGGAGTCTAGACGGATGATAAAGAGGTATGGGACTAATGTATCTCCTTGCAGTATACCTGCTACAATATTATTATTATTATTATTATTATTATTATTATTATTATTATTATTATCAAAAACCATATTACCTCGTCTGACAAAAAGCCTTCTATCTGAAAAAAAAAAGCAACTGAATCATTAAATTTTTGGGATTGCTATATACGCACACAATTCTTCCTATTATCAAAGTCATGGAATTTTCTTAGTTACAAAGAAATATTAAGGGTATGTATCATGAAAATTTTGGAGCAACTGTGAGTTAACTGTAATTGTCAAAGGAAGTGAACACGGTGACCCATGTTCAATTCCTGAACTAAGCTGTTTGTATTTTTCACATCACGAATATTGTCGAAAGAAGTATGAGTTTAATTAAATATTTTCTCGTCAGGTGTTGGCAAATAGTAAGTCTCTGTAATTTTGCTACTGGTTGAGAATAAGAAAATCTGAATTTAAACCGCTTCTAGCCAGGGAAAGAGACAGACTTTTGTCAAGCTAATCCTATTCAAGACAAGTTACATAAGATGCTCATTGAATATCAAACCAGATTCCTAGACTTGTTACTGATTGAAAAAACCTGTTGGAGAGTACTACTCCTTTAACTTAAGGTACTTGGGTTGCTTACAAGGCTCAGTGAAATCAGCTAAATTTTAGTCGCGTTTAATGCTTAAAATCATGTTGCATAATCAAAAAAAAGTTTACCATTTAAAATTTTGTTTAATATCACAAATCTCCAAAAGCACCTTCGCTCATATTTTTTACTTAAAACTTCTATTTGCTTCTGGTTTTGGTTTAATGCTGAAACAATCCTTGAAGAAGAACTGGCGTGATACGGTTAAACCTATAGCTGGCGGGATAAAGAAGTAGATACTTTTCTTAAGGGTATTAGTCCAAAAGTGAACGTAATACTATGACTAGAGTTTGTAATTGCTAATTTCGATGCTGCTGTCCAGCACTTTAATAATTACGATTTGGTAACTCCCCTTTTTTATGCTAGCGTTTGCCAGCCTTTCCCTTATTAGCAAAACTAATAGTTCCCTTTCTGTACCATAGCCCTAATATGGCTATGAGTGAAACGTACATCGAATGTTCATAACATATATCACATAGAACATAGGAATCTCGAAACACGAAAAACAGTTACGACTTCTTTGTTCTGGTGTGAAACTTTTTATTACCTTTGAGTTTAAAGGTTCTTCGACATAAGGAGAGAGATACACATTCTTTCTATTCTGGCTTTTTCATCTGCACCCCCCTTCTCGTGCGACACCTGCCCAAGGCCTCCGCGAGCAAACGAAAGTCGACCCTTCCCGTTCAGTGTCTAGTTCTCAACTCCCCTTTTTTATGTTAGCGTTTGCTGACTTTTTCAAAATCCTCCGCGCGCGCGCTTTCGGTGCATGACGTCATTCACATCCACTGGTCAACCTTTCTACCGGATTTTTATTTTGATATCTATGAACGACATATCCTCCCCGCGCGCGTTAACACCCGCACTCAAGTTTACACCTAAGTAACCCATTCATTGAGCTGAAAGGTTTTCAGCCTAACTAAACCCAAAGGCATAAAACGAAATCCCTCGCCCATTATATTACATTTCTATGTTACAGTAAATTTCGATATCATAAACGTTTTAAAAATCTTCCTGCCACAGTCGAAAGTTCGATAGAGGTAAAATGCAATATTTGTCCTTTTCTGGTCCGTTGGTTCTTAAATTCACGATGGTTGAATCAAATTGATGTTTATTTATGAGTATCTGTTGTGGCTTCAAAGATTATATCCTACTGAACGTTAATCTATATTTGTGCATATCAAATGTAACAGATCAGTAGGTTCGTACATTTTAAGTGATGTTTGTACTCTGGTCTTTCTGTTTGTAAAGTCGTTTATTATGAATGACAGCCACAGTTGGCATTGACTTGGCGTGCCACGAGACCAAATCACTTCAATATTTTCCTCTTGATAATATCAGTGATTTTAATTAGTATTCCATGGTCACTCCTTATGGTGTCAATTTTGATGCAAGTTACGTGACAACTTCTTCCATTGTCCTGAGGCAATAATTCTCTCATACGCCCACTTACCTTCTTATTTCAGACTGCAAGCTTCTCAAAGCATATAAGATTTTGGGACAATAAGTGAGTAATGCATAGGAGTTTTGCTTGACTTTAAAAAATATCCCTTCCTTTATATATGTTTTCTACCAAATCTACCAAAGGCTTAAAAAGCTAAAGAGGTCCTTCTTATATCAAATAAGCTTTTTAGTACCACCGATATTAAAAATGTTGATCTTTTCGACAATATCATCAATCATATTGATATAACTGATTGCACCAAAGTTTATCTTGCACATTAGACTATATATTTTCCGCGGGGTGTCCTCGTTGTGTAATGGTTAAAGTGATGGACTGCGGAATCGTAGTAAGCGAGTTCGAACACCAGTCGCGCTATTACGTTCACTTTCGGGCAAATACCCTTGGGTAAGATATGAACCCCTTTATCCTACCAGCTATGGGTTAAATAGTACCACTACTGTTCTTCTAGGAGAATGGCTTTGGCATTAAATAACCTACAAAGGTTGATATACCTTTAAACAAAGAAACCAAACCAAACCTATTTATTTTCATACTCGCTTTCGCGCACAGTATTTCTATTTCGATACCCTCTGTATGATAAGAGATTAGAATAGTGTGTTCAACGTTAAGTGTGTTTGTATTTATTCAGCCCCTCCGCTACGGACAAGGTGCTCTGTGTTCAATCCCTGGTCGCGTCATACCAATGACTTTAAAAATTGTACTTGATACCTCCTTGCTTAACACCCAGCAATGTAAGGTACGTATCAAGAGTAAAGTGGAACACTCCTGTATTATAGCTATTGAAAAGGGAGCCTTCTGGTCGCCCTCGACTAAATTTACAGTTGGTTTGAATTCAGTGTTTCTTTTCATGCCTGGTTGTCTATTCAGTGCAAATGAACCTTGTCTGCTCAACTATTTACGCAGAGTTTGTAAGGAAATAGATGTATACAAACATTTCTTAAATGAATTAACCAAAAGGAAAAGGAAAACAGCTTCGTTTCAGAATTTGAATTCAGTATATTTCCGACAAGGATAATCGTTATGCTAAGAGCGCATCTGTTAATGAGCATATACTAGTCGTAGAGTTTTAGTCCAGTTCAGTGAATCTCAACCTTTTTCGAACTACAGCCATTTGCCTTCCAGACAATTAGCACAGTCTCAGATATATCTTCAACAAACACAGAGGTCTTTCAGACCAGATAGGAGATATTACTCTTTACCTAGACTAACTGAGAAACGCCTTCGCTAACGCTGCCGTCACTTATTTACCTGGGAACGCTTATTCATGAAAATAAAATTAGTCGTTTGAGATGTTCTTTTATACAACGTATCTTTTCATAACAGTTTTCCAACCTAGTTGGCAAGTGGGGAAGGGATAGAATGCACTGACTGCCAACAGTCTTCGCAAAAATTTGAACTCTGGACACCATATCCATTTCTTATGCCGGTACACCATTACACATAGAGCACTTCTATATAACTTGCATTTATAACAACGAGGAAATAACGTATTTAGAATTATATTCCTGAAATTCATTTAGTATCATAGATTTTATTCAGACTATCTCAGCTCTTTTTAAAGGTTTCTTTCGAATTGAATATTTCAGCTTTTCTTTTTCACATTGAAATATTCATTCGTATATATTTTATTTACAAATTTCATGGCAAAAATTTCAGACCAAATTGTCTGAACCGCCATATTTAATTAAGCAAACTGGGAAAAAAATCTTAGAATATTTATCTCTCAGGAAGAATGAGTAATTATGAATTTTCACTATATACGAAAAAATATGCCCCATCCCAATACATTTTCAGGTTCATGTCAAATGTTAGACACACACATCCGCAACAAGTGGCCTGATTATGACACTAAACTGTACCTGATGGTGAGGCTCCAGTCCTGGAGCTTTGAGGAATGTGAAGTACCTCTTCAATAGCTGTTGTGGCCCCGGAAAGGGTCACTAATGAAAACACAAACACGGATATTAGATAACAGATTATATTAGTCAAGAAAGATAGAGTTACATAGAAAAGGTAAGAAGTCTCGTAGTGTTCGGATTACACCGATATTGATCTGCGGTATTTGATGCACGCCCCACCTTACGGGCATGTATGGCACAAGGCCTTTTTTTGGGTGGGACCGGGCGCAGGGCCGTAGCCCACACGCGCCCGGAGTTTGTCAAAAATACCCTCGGCCCCTTCGGCATTCCCCTTGTTAGGGGCGCCTCAGGCGCCGGGCAATGAACCCAACCCTCCCGAAGGAGGTAAAAGCCTGGGGGGAAGGCCCCCTGAGGCCGAAGGAAATCTCCAGGCACCGAGACACACTCGGCCAGATCCGTGCCGCAGATAACACGGCCGGCCGAAGTGCTACCCGACACCTGGAGAGGTGTCAGACCGATAGTGATCTGCGGTATTTGATGCACGCCCCACCTTACGGGCATGTATGGCATAAGGCCTTTTTTTGGGTGGGACCGGGCGCAGGGCCGTAGCCCACACGCGCCCGGAGTTTGTCAAAAATACCCTCAGCCCCCTCGGCATTCCCCTTGTTAGGGGCGCCTCAGGCGCCGGGCAATGAACCCAACCCTCCCGAAGGAGGTAAAAGCCTGGGGGGAAGGCCCCCTGAGGCCGAAGGAAATCTCCAGGCACCGAGACACACTCGGCCAGATCCGTGCCGCAGATAACACGGCCGGCCGAAGTGCTACCCGACACCTGGAGAGGTGTCAGACCGATAGTGATCTGCCGCTGGTAGCGAAATCTCTCAGTACTAATAACGGTGAGAAGAGTCCATTATGGTGAGATGGGTTAGTTTCCCACAACAATATCATTACTCTCAGGGCCTCTCTGAACTGAAGTGTTTGTACATGTTTGGGCTCCATCATTTGGTCTAATAGAATTGTTTGATAATTTTTGCGATTTTAAACCATATAATTGTGAACTAACAAAATATCAATATCAAATTGAATTATAAGTATTTGATAGGAATCATCATCATCAGGTCATGCCGCGGATATCCCTGACCCTCTCTCGCCACTTTTCCCTATCGTTCATCGCCTCTGGCAGGTCTTCAGGGCTACTTCACAGAACTGCCGTATGTATGTTCTAGCTGGTCGTCCTGCTTTTGCTCGGCCATATGTGGGGGTCCATAGGAGTACATCACTTATGAGCTCGTCCCTGCTTCACCAGCAGTGTCCTACATGTCTGGTTCGTCTAACTTTGATAGTTTTTGTGATGGGAGACAGGTGGCCGTATAGTTGGTGCTTTGTTGGGTGTTGCTGTCATGACTTGTTCAATATTTCTCGCAACATTCTTGTGTAATTGCCGTCCAGCTTCTTCTCGAGCCGTTTTGTCAGCGTCCAGGTGGTGCATCTATACAGCAGTATCGACAAGACCGATGCTTGGAAGAAACTGCATTTCATTTTATCGGTCAGGTCTGATTTCCATATGATCGATAGCTTATCGATAGCTGTCCATGCCTTCGTTAGCCGCGTGTCGATGTCTTTTTCGGTTGATGAGACACTGCTTCCTAGGTAGGTGAATTTGTCTACTAGTTTTCAGAGAGGTTCCGTCCAGTGTGGAAATGTTGCCTGCTTGATTAAAGCACATATATTCAGTTTTGTGTGCATTGACATGAAGGTCAATGCCTGTGGCGGCTCGTTCCAAACTAAGCAGAAGTGTTTCGGCTTGGTTGGGTGTATTGTTGGGTGTTCGGCGTCAGTAATTGTTTTTGCGGGGTACCTTCTGCTTCTTTTCTTTGTCAGCTCGAGGCTATTTTCCCTGATTTTATCGATCGATATTCTAAGCACGTAGTCTAGACGGATGATAAAGAGGTATGGGGCTAAAGTATCCCCTTGTGGTACTCCTGCTACAATGTCAAAGTATTCTGTCTCCATCCGGTGTTGAGCCTATTTAACTATATGCAAACAAATGAGTACTGACTCGTCTAGAAAATAATGCTACCTATAAACCATTCTCTTAAAAATCACGTATAAAGAGAATTCAGGACTAAATAATCATCAAAGGTTGATATACCACTCAACCGAATAAGTAAACCCACCAACCAAGGCGATTTTCAGCCATTCCATTTTATTCTGTACCCAGCTACAAGCGATCATCAAAAAAGCTGTATCTCCAAGCCAATCAGTTGCTGCTCTAAGCAGCAACGCTACTTTGGTCTTTTCGTCTGTTTAGTATCACCTGTGGCAAATATTTCATCAGAAATAAGGAGAAATTCTTATGACGTAGTAGTTTTCTTGATTAGGTATTCCCCTTTACATATGAAGAGGTTTGGTTTGGTTTTATAGCACACCAACCATTGGGTGCTATTTAATGTCAAATCCAGTTTATACATATGCATTAGATATCTATGATTATAAACATAAGTCAACAAATTTAAATGGTTGTAAGTATTGCTATATATCCTAAACAATTCAAGTATAAAACAGTAATCTGCTTACACACAGTTACATGGTCAAACGGTTCTATTTCTTACAATTCAATTTAGCATGAGTCATTTGTTTACACTTTAAATGTCAAACAGTTCTATTTGACTCATAGATAGGACCCTTTCAGGTGTTACCACTCCGAGCTAGGTGAACCAAAAAGCGATAGCAATAAAGGGGAAGTCTGCCTTTCACAGAGCTCCAGGATTACTGGAGCCTCACCATCAGATTATTTAAAGTCATATCCAAGACACTCGCTGGGGGAGTCTTACCCCTCTGCAGAGATGCAGTTTATGTATTCTACAGTCCCAGCCGACTGTGCTCTATAAACAGGTGGTTTTTCTCTTTGCATTTTAATAGGATTTATCATATTTATCAACCCCTCCGCTCGGACACAAGGTCAATTTTTAAGCGGAGTTTAACAGGTTTTAATTCAGAGATTTCCTTCTCCTAGACAAGTTGCCTTACCAAGGCTGAAGAGCCTAGTCTGTCCTACTATTTGCCCTTAGCTGGAGGGATAGTAATTGAATTCATACCTTTCCCAAGGGTATTAGTGCAATGTGAAATGCAATCAGTCTCGTCCAGGGTTTGAACTCGTGTCGCCGTGTCCATTTCCTACGACGATAACCATTACACCACGATGATCATGCTTGATCGGTCTCTAAGTGTTTGTTTTCTTTCCCATACCAATAAAAATATTTTGAATTGCATATAAATCATTGTTACTTCACAAATCTTAATTAATTCCAATGTGATGAAATCAATTCCGTTTTTTTTTTTGATTTCATCATTATGAAAGCTATTCCGATTTCCTTTTTATTAATATATCATATATTATGAGTAACGTATCATCTGGGTAAATATCCATTTGGTACGGATCCGATATAATACATCAATGGAAAAAATCAGAAAGACTAATATATGATCATTATCATCATCATCTGATTGCACGGAATCTCGTGACTCTCTCTAGTAATTCGTCTTTAACATTCATGGCTCCCAACCGGTCATCTTGTTTCAGCAGAGAGCTGATGTAGCTATGTAGCTATGTCTTGGATGGTACAACAAAACTGGCGCTTCCACATCTTGGATTCCATGTGTGAACATCGCTTACAAATTCGTCCATACATCTCTAGTAGCGCCCAGTGCAGTTGCTTTTTTGAGGGGTGCTTATTCCAGGATTTGTTCAGAAGAGCAATTGGGGTTTCTTTGTAGATTACATACACTTTTTTCTTCATATATATCGTCAGAGTCTAGGTGGTGCATCCATTCTATAGTACTGATACGATCAAAATTTCAATGAAAGTCTGTATTATTTTCTCGGGAACATCAGATTTCCATTTGATCTGCAACCAGTCAAAAGTAGTCCACGGCTTCCCTATGCGTATGTTGATATCAAAATCAAGAGATAATATATTGCTACCCAGTTATATGAACTGGATTATTGATTTCTAAGCTTACCACTTAAAGTAGAGATGCTTCGTTCTAATTTAAAAACAAAAATAAAACTGATGTGTCTTTTATCTGTGTTCACATACGGACCAATGTTTTTAACTGGTTTCTTTAGGTTATGCAGCAGTGATTCCTCTAGAGCAATTTTATATCTGAAGAAATTATGACAGATGCAGTCCATGCAGAAAATCTAGCACTTCTTGCAAATACTCCTACCTAAGCCAAGGAATATTCATAGTTTGAATATTATATATAACTGAGCTATCATGAAAGAATGGAGAAAGTACGTGTCTGTGTGTGCTTGCTTGGTTTGGTTTCTTTTTTAATGGCATATCAACCTTCTTCCGTTACCTAATGCTAAAGCCATTCTTGTAAATATATAGAAGTGGTACTAGTTAACCCACAACTAGGAGGTTCATACCTTTCGCAAGGGTTTTGGTCCGAAAGTGAACGCAAAAGCGCGACAGTATATCGAACTCGTTCACATCGATTCCACAGCCCAGTGATCTAACCATTAAACCACGAGGACACCTCCAGTGTTTGTGTGTTTGTTTGTGCGTGTGTACGTTAGTATTATGTAAAACTGTATGCTTTTCTTTGTTTTTCAACCTTTATGCATTGTTTAATGTCAAAGTAAATTTTGTAGAAGAGAATATTCATCGGTAATATTCATTTCATTGCTGTGTTTGATAAGTGGGTTCATGCCTTTCCCTAGGGTATTATTCCGAAAAAGAACCTAAAAGCGCAATTGGAGTTAGAACTCGTTTTCAACGATCTTGCCTTCCGGATCTTGTTTTCCAGATTGTTAGCCTCTTCATCACGTGGTGTCCGCGATATTTAAAAAAAGCTTTTGATCAAAAAGTAATATAAACTTTATAGAAATTTTATTTGATTAATTTGAAATGTAAATTTATGAAAAAAAGCAAAAAAAAAAAAGAAGCTCTTTTATAAAATACGAAGGTTGTTCAAAAACTTTTAAACCTCATTCAGAATGAAAGGCTGAAGATTTTTGTTGTGGCGCGCATTTCTACTTCTTATAAATTTAGAAATTCTAATTCAGATTTCTATTTTAATTTCTGTGCAGGGGAGGCCCACACATTGCTAAGACATATACAACAAAATTAAATTCTAAGTGAATCTAAGAACTTTTTGAAAGACCTTCTCACATATAGAAGCAGAGTTCGGTATTCAAAACGCTTGAAAGGAAACATGTGTGTGTGTGTGTGTGTGTGTGTGTGTGTGTGTGTGTGTGTGTGTGTGTGTGTGTGTGTGTGTGTGTGAGTGAGTGTTTTTCAGTGCTATTTTACAAAAATTAACAAGTGAAGAGGAAATGACAAAAACTTACATGAAAATTAATCTAATTGTACCAATGTAATTCACAAAAAATTATCTGTTTTTATTCTTTTAAGCCAAATGATTATTTTAAATGTCTTTGTCCACAAATATAAGCAATGCATCATTCAAAATTGGTTGATAGTAAAAATTATTTTAATCACGTGGAAATATTTGTTTTAGGCTATTCAAAATGGTGGCAAAACAGAGTGATCCAGGCTTGAACTGAGTTACCCCATCAAATTTTTTTTTGAATAAGGAATACAAACCATGTTAAATTTAAAGAAGAATGCGTGACTCGTAAGGAGAAAAAGTTTGGGTAAAAGAAATGTTTATAAATTGTCAAAATATTTAAAAGAAGGTCGAAATATTATACAAGACAAAGACTAGATCAGTAAAGCTTACAATGACAAGCACACCTAAAATGATGGATTCAGTTAATTAACTCGCCTTGGCCAATAGAAGAGTTACAAAAGAGATACTTTCTGAACATCAAGGAATTTCTGTAAGAGCAGTACACAAAATTTCGAATGATTTCCTTCTGTTTTCTTAAGTCACTAGTCGCTAGATTCACAAAATATTGATGCCAGAGTACAAATAGACCTTTTCTGTAGAGGCAAACGAGTTTCATGGATTTAACACTAAACAACCTGATGCAGAGGTTTCACTAATGCCGGAGCTTAGGGGAATGTGGAGTACCCCCGCATTGCCATCTCTCCCAGGTCAAATTTGGCCCGGTGTGATAGCACCTGATTGGATCCTATCTATGGTTCAAATAGAACTAAAATGTGTACTTATGCTAAACTGAATTCTTTGAAATAAAACTGCTTTTGTATACTAAACTGTATTGTTTGAAATAGAACTGTTTCTGACATTGAAACTGTACTTACGCTAAAACTAAGTTGTTTGAAATAGAATTGTTTTGACATTTAAAAAAATATATTCACTTATACTAAAAGGAATTGTTTGAAATAGTATGTTTGACCCAGCTGAATAGTTTGAAATAGGAAACTATTTGTCAATTAAAATTTGTACTTATGCTAATGTGAATTGATTGAAATAGAATTGTTTATTTGTATAAAAATGGATTTGGCATTAAATAACCTTCAAAGGTTGAGATGTCATAAAACCCAAACAAGAAAACCAACCATATAAATACAGGCGCAAGAAAATTTAAAACCAATCAGTTTGATTGGAAACTGCTGTCACATACTCCTTCCAGTAAATATCTACTTCCGTTTTTATTTCGGTGTGGCACAAAGTCTTCAAATGTTGATGAAGTGAAGAACTGCATGAGTAAATGGTTTAAAAAACTCAACCCCCCAAAAATATGCTGAAGGAATAGAAAAGCTTTTTTTTCCTATGGAAAAAAAAGAGTTTTAATGAATGGAGATAAAACTGAAAAATAATGCAAAATACTTTTCCTGTGTGAAATGTGAGCCTTTTTATTGCAAAATTCAACTTATTTATTGAATGACACACGTAATAAATTATGATGTTTTCCAAAAAATCAACGAAGAAAATGCTGTAACAAATATGCTCTGTTTTCAATACAGAGAACCAGAAAATTTTATTGTTTGACTTCAAGTAAACTCAAATGATCTCTTATCTGAACTTCTTATAGCTTATACCAAACTTGAATATCTTGTGAGAGTTCACATCAAATTTTACATCAATAGGCTGCATCATTTTGACGCGAACGTTGTATGAACAGCTGCATAAAAATTCTGATTTTGCTATTACTTGAAAGAAAATAGCATAAAATTAATCATGAAAATTTACTTTTGCATATTTTCAAAGTAGGTTTTTGATTGTTTTTCAAGTCAAGTTTTGTTATTCAAAATTTGATTATACAATGCTAAATGTTTACTAACAGTGAATTTTAGTCTCTAATTAGTCTTTGAAAAAAATATAATCATTATTGAAATGTAGGAGTTAATGAAATTTAGTTAATCTAATGATCAATTTACTGGATTTTGGATTAAAAAATTACTTACAAAATCGTGGAAAATATGTTTGTTTACAATGTTTTTTATGTCATGTTATTTCAAAGTTCATCGGTAATGAGTCAGCAATTCTTTTCTATATGTATCGAACATATTTCCTGGTGTAATGTTACAGTTGGTGGAAACGGACACAGGGACACAAGTTCAAATTCTTGGTCGAGACTGTTTGCAAAAGTCTGCTGGAGTGGGAATGGTATGAATCCTATTCTTCCTCCAGTAATCGGAAATAATGGGACAGACTAGCCTCTTCAAACTTTATATAGTGACTTGCCGAAGAAAACTCTGAATTAAAACTAGTTGACCTTGTGACCCATCCTACTCGTGAGAAGGATACATATATATACATATATATATATATATATATATATATTCATATATATATATATATATATATATACGAGGATCATTATATAAGTTTCCAGACTTTTTTTTGTATGGGCACTTTTATTGATAGTACATACATGAAACTCTAGTCCCCTTCGAAGTAATCTCCTCCGGCTGCAATTCACTTGTTGTAACGTTCCAACTTCTGGAAGGCCTCATGGAAGTCCTCTTGTGTGAATGTGCCAATGACCTTCGTCACAGCCTCTTTCATCTCCTCAATTGTCTCATTACGACAGCCTGTGAGCTAAGCGAATAAGCAAAAGTCACAGGAAGCAAGGTCTGGACTATCGGGAGGGTGAGAAACTGTCTTGATGCATATCTTAGTCAAATAGTCTGTGACAAGGATGGAGTTGTGGATTGGTGCATTGTCCTGGTGGAAATGCCACTGACCCGATTTTAAGAGTGCTGGCCTCTTCCGAAGGAATCTTTTCCTGAACTCCCTTAAAACCTCAACATAGTAATCCTAACCCTTACCCTTTGGCCAATCAATTCTGTTTTGTTGACTTCCTTACTTCTAGCACACCTCTCATCATCCCTCACAGACTCCGCGCCTTCCTTGAATCTCTTATGCCACTCAAAAACTGATGCTCAGTTCATGCAAGATACTTTAAAAGCAGTCTGAAGTATTCCATACGTTTCTCTGGCATTTTTTCCCGGTTTAAAACAGAGTTTTATTGCATATCATTCTTCTAAAGTGTCCTCAGGTCCAGATTGCACTTTTGAAATTCCCCAGCTGTGACAATCAGGCTTTAGTATGGTGTATTCCAGTTGTTGCTGTAGCTGTTCATTTGAACCTGAAATCATAAAAGTTGGTTAGTCATCTCATAAGATGTATAGCAATCATCATCATCATCATATCACGCTGGTAGCACAGATATCCCTGACCCTCTCTCGCCACTCCTCCCTATCGTTCATCGCCCTAGGTAGGTCTTCAGGACAACATCCTGTATCCTCACATAGCTGCTGAATTTTCGTTCGAGCTGGTCGTCCTGCTTTTGCGCGGCCATGTGTGGGGATCCATAAGAGTACATCTCTTAAGAGTTCATCTCTGCTTCTCCAGCAGTGTCCTGCATGTCTGGTTCGTCTAACTTGAATAGTTTTCGTGATAGGGGGCAGGTGGCCGTACAGTTGGTGTCTTGTGGGGTGTTGCTGCCAGGACTTGTTCAGGATTGCACGCAGCATTCTTGTGTAATTGCCATCTAGTTTCTTCTCCAGCCGTTTTATTAGCGTCCATGTAGTGCAGCCATATAGCAGTATCGATGTGACCGCTGCCTGGAAGAAACTGCGTTTCATTTTATCGGTTAGGTCTGATTTCCATATAATCGATAGCCTATTGATAGCTGTCCATGCTTTCGTTAACCTCGTGTCGATGTCCTTTTCGGTTGATTCGACGCTGCTTCCAACTAGTTTAAGTGGGGTTCCTTCTAGAGTGGAGATGTCCCCCGTTTGGTTATAGCACATATATTCCGTTTTGTGTGCAATAACATAGAGGCCTATGCTTGCTGCTTCTCGTTCCAAACTATGCAGAAGTGTTTCGGCTTGGTCAGGTGTATTTGCCAGTATCGCTATGTCATCGGCGTAGTCGGCATCGGTAATTGTTGTTGCGGGGTATCTTCTGCTTCTTTTCTTCGTCAGTTCGAAGCCATTCTCTTTGGTAGCAGGAGTACTACAAGGGGACACGCTGGCCCCGTATCTCTTTATCATTTGTCTAGACTACGTACTTAGAACATCGATTGACAAAATCAAAGAGAATGGCTTGTATAGCAATAACATACTGAATTTTCAAGACAATTTTAAATGCCCATACGAAAAAAGTCTGGAAACTTATTGAATGCGCCACGTATATATGGGAAATACAGATTTCTATCCAAAAAAATGTTAATTTCTTTTGAAAAACATTGGCCCGAGAATTTTAGTGTCTGTATATTTGCATTTACCCACCAATTAGCGCATTCGAGTTTTAAAATTTCTGATGATACTTCGAAGACAGGAATATTTGACTTTCTGTGAAAAGTTTAAAGGATCAAAATACAAAGTGATTTTTATAAGCTTTTTCCTTTTAGATAGGCAAAAACGTATTTTTATCCCAAAAGAATTCAAGATTAATCATCAACTTTTTAAATCTAATTTCGAGCCAAATTTAATTGCATAAATAAGCGAAGAATATATTTCTTTAGTAGGAATGGAATTTTTCCTATCTGTTCAGCCTTTTGGTTTATTTTTTAATAAACATTTTTTTTCATTCTTTCCTTTCAAGAACGCATTTTATTTCAACGTCCTTTAACTATCTTAAAATTGAGCGTATATCTCAGCGTTTATATATTGATTTATAAATACTGATATTACATTGCTGAGAAAAATGCAAATAGCAGGCGCATATGCTTTGAAAAGATAACTACATTTGCTCTCTTAACTAGTGACATAGTCATCCAAAGATATTTTACACCCAGAAAATATATCTCTGTAGATTAGGCTAACAGAAAACTGCTATATTTCATGCATGACTCTTCACTCTCTTTCTTAAACAAACATTATTTATTCGTCGAGCTGAGTTTTATTCGATCAATTACACCTTTGTCTGTTATGTAGATATGATTTTAATCCTACTGGTCTCAAATAGAAGGTTGTAATCTTACTGCACCAAATAGGACGTTGTGCTGTTACACCCCAAATATACGGTTGTAATCTCGCTGTGAGATTCGTCTAACTTGAATAGTTTTCGTGATAGGGGGCAGGTGGCCGTACAGTTGGTGTCTTGTGGGGTGTTGCTGCCAGGACTTGTTCAGGATTGCACGCAGCATTCTTGTGTAATTGCCATCTAGTTTCTTCTCCAGCCGTTTTATTAGCGTCCATGTAGTGCAGCCATATAGCAGTATCGATGTGACCACTGCCTGGAAGAAACTGCGTTTCATTTTATCGGTTAGGTCTGATTTCCATATAATCGATAGCCTATTGATAGCTGTCCATGCTTTCGTTAACCTGTTACACCCCAAATATACGGTTGTAATCTCGCTGTGAGAAAAGTGACGAGCCCACAAAACTCTGTCTTAGTTCACTAACACAAAAGTTTATTTGCTACTACATTTTAAAAATTGTCGTCGGGAGAAAGAAGCCAAGAATTAAAACTGAGTTGACCGCGCATGCTGGACAAATAGAAACAACATTTTATGAGAGAGAGAGAGAGAGAGAGAGAGCAGGGAGCTCAGACTCAGACCTTGAATTTACTTCGTTTTTTGTTGCAGTTCCAAGTTTTATCGTTGCGTCGTTTGGAGGTTGTTGGTGTGTATGTTTAGCGAGTTCGTCTCTCTATTGTATATACTTTTTCCTGAGAATTTATCTCTATTTCCTCTCATATCGTGGTTTGTCCTTTATTTGATATTACAAGCGTTTACTAAACAGAACGCAATACTTATATATATTATTATCATTAGCATTCAATGGGCAACAGGTTAGAGAAAATGTGGTATGATTATGAATATTTTTAAGTTAAAGATTTCATAGAGTTCTGAAACAGTCCTAAGGTACTTCGATGATAAGCCTATTAGAACTTATAAATATGTGTGTGTGTGTGTGTGTGTGTGAATGTGTGGGTGTGCGTGCGTATGCTCCTAACATTGGCGTCTCTGCAACTCTAGAGGTAATTGAATTGAAAGTTGTCGTCGGTCAGTCTGGGTTGGTCTATTTTTAGAATATTATTCTTTTCTTTATTTTCCAAATCAGTTTTTTGCAAATAATGATACTTCCTACGAGCCAATTCTTTTCAAACCATATAACTAACTTATACTTATTCTTCGCTGGAAATGATTTTTTGGTTGGTTGGTTGGTTGGTTGGTTGGTTGGTTTTTTGGCATATCAACCATCGTAGATTATTCAACGCCAAATCACTTTTATACAATAATCAGTTCTATTTCAAACAATTCAGTTGAGCGTAAACACAGTTTCAAAATCAAAAACTGTTCCATTTCAAACAGTTCAGTTTAGCATACAAAAACAGTTCCATTTCAAACAAGTCAGTTTAGCATATGTACGCAGGTTAAATGTAAGTACACAGTTTAGTTGTTAAAAACAATTCTATTTCAAGCTATTCAGTTTAACCGAACTGTTCTAATTCAAACAATTCAGTTAAGTACGCAGTTTACGCATCAAAACAGTTCTACTTCAAGTAATTTGGTTTAGCATAAGTACGGAGTTTATTTCTATTTGACCCATAGATAGGATCCTATCAGGTGATACCACTCCGGGTGAGAGTGGACCTGGGAGCGATGGCAATGAAGGGGTGTTCCCTATTCCCCAAAGCTCCAGTATTACTGGAAGCTCATTATCAGATTGTTTAGTGTCATATCTAGGACACTCTTTGGGAGGTGGGTATTACTCCCCAGCAGAAGTGCAGTCGGTGTATTCTACAGCCCCAGATACAGCTCCAACTGACTGGGCAAGCTGAAAATGAAGTGTTGACTTCTATATAATTTGAATAAATGCCTTCATCATCATCATCATCTTGTCATGCCACCAGCACAGAGATCCCTGACCGTCTCTCGCCCCTCTACCCTTTTGTTCATCGCTTCTGGTAGGTCCTCGGGGCTACATCCCGTATCCTCATAGAGCTGCTGTATGTAGGTTCGAGATGCTCGCACTGCATTTGCACGGCCATGTGAAGGGGTCCATAGGAGTACGTCACTTATGAGCGCGTCGCTGCTTCTCCAGCTGTGTCCTGCATGTCTGGTTCGTCTAACTTAGTTTTTGTGATGAGTGCAGCTGACATAAAATAGATGACAGAGATCTTTTATGGTCATGTTTAGCGCCGAGCAGTTATTTTTCTGAGCAGACGCTATCGACGGAAAAAAGTGTTTAGTTTTGGGAAGTTTTTTGGTTTTCAGGATTCCGGGTAAGAAAATAGTGTTCCTGTATCCATAAGCTTTTATGTCCAAGTTAAAAATAATTCATTATAATAAATGTGTTGCTTAATGAAGAAAAAATGAGCAAATTTATTGGAGCCCCTTAACCCCCCCCCAAAAAAAACCCGAAAACAGACGAGTTAATAAATTGAATTAAACTAATCAAATGGTAAAAGAGGAATATTTAATATTAAGAAAACACGCTGTCTCTTCATCTTTAGCATCCCTCAAATGTATATACAAGTACACAATCTCTGGGAGGCGCACTAAGCGCAACAGCTATATCAATAGGAAATGAAACCGGTGAACCAAGTTCAAATCCTGGACGATGCACTTGTGAAAGGAATGAATTCGTTTGTTCTTCCTCAAGCAATAAGTAAATAGTTGGTTTGGTTTCTTTGTTTCATGGCATATCAACCTTTGTATGTTATTTAATGCAAAATCCATTCTCCTAGAAGAACACTTGTGGTACTATTTAACCCATAGCTGGGAGGATAAGGGGGTTCATACCTTTCCCAAGGGTATTTGACCGAAAGTGAACGTAATAGAGCGACTGGAGTACAAACTCGCTTAGTAAATAGTAGTGTAAACTGACTTTAGCCTTGGTTACACAATGAAAACTGGGTTAAACAATGAAAACTCTGAATTAAAACCAACTTTGCTCCTCTGAAAAATTGACCTTGTGTCACATTGTGTCCGTGACGAAATTATCATTACCCACTTTCTTTGGGGGGATATTGCTTCTTTGTGGGATAGGTAAATGGATAAACAGCCCTTGCAACTAGAAACTTATTAGAATTCAGATGTTTTGTCTTAGCATTTGGGAAGGATAGTATAATGTTGTCAGCCCAACAAAAAATTTCTTAGGCTGAATGTATCATAAACTAAAATCCAAGAAACATATAGAAAATTTTCAAATTGGTCTTATAGATCAACGTTTTAAAATAACAAAAATATTTACATTTATCTTTATAACTTTGATGTATAGATCTGTGCGTAAAGAAATCGCCATTATCAAATTCAAATCGTTTTGCAGCATTTTCACTTGCGTTTCTTCACAGCTGATTACAATCTTTCTGTTGTAGATGAAATATTTTACCAAAGTTTTCTTAATTGCAGACTTCAGAAAGCAATAAAACTCTTTAAACTAAGTAAAAATCCGGCTGGTATGTAACTGGACTCTTTTACTGTAGGCGGGATTCATCAGCAATTACTAAGAATATGTTTATGGATTTATTGCTGATAATCCAGGTTTTAACGGATTAACACTTTTACCTCATTCTAGTAATCAGTTATCGCTTTTAAAAAATTCTTTAAGCAAGTGTTGAAGAATGTATCTTTGTTCCAAGATATAATAAGTCGAAATGTGAACACTTGTTGGATGAAGTGGTGTGAAAAATATTTGATGACTTACCTGTTCAAGAAACAATAATACCCAAATGTATTTAAAAGCTACTTATTTTTGTGGAAGGATATGTGATACGAAACGTTTGTCCCAGAGAGGAAGAAATATTCAATCATATAGATTTTTATGGAGTGAAAAAACTTGCAATAATAATAATAATAATAATAATATAGGAAATTGAAAATACCATGGAACATGCAGGTGGTAATTATACCAATTGTAATTGGTGCGTTTGGAACAGAAACTAAAGGATTACTAAAGGGAATGGAGGACTTTGAATTTGGCAGACTAGTGGAGACTATACAAGCTGCTACATCATTGAGAACGGCCAGAATACTGAGAAGAGTCCTGGAGAAGTGAGGAGACTTGCTGTCACTTAAACTCCAGTGAAAGACCATCAGCTAACGCTGATGTGAAAAACTCTAATAATAATAATAATAATAATAATAATTCTCTCAGGAACAAAGACTAGAAAATAGTCAAGGCAGAAACTGAAAAAAGTAAATGACTTATTAACAAATATCAAACGAAAAACATCATCATGAAATCAAACGCTCTAATCTATGCAAAATTGAAATCATTGTTAAAATATCAGGATTCCCTGGAAAAACTCGAACAGACAGTCAAAACTTGGATGGGAAATTAGATTGGAAAAACAGATAAGAAATATGCGACAACTAGCAAAAATTCTAAGACATAACCCAAACATGAAAATATGTTCGGACGAAGGTAAACAGTTAGAACCAAATTCAATTCAAAGATAAATCCGAAGGTCCTAGTGAAAGAAAGAAGACTAAAAAGATATTGAGACACAAATAAACAATACAAACAAAACAGGAAACTCCAAAAAAGAACAAAAAAACAAAGAAAATTCTACCGGAAAGTATGATAAATGTTGAAACTGTTCTATATAAAAAAAGTTTAACCTAAGTACAGTCTCGATGTCAAAACTGTTCTTTTTCCAGTGATTCAGTTTAGCATAAATACGCAGTTTAGTTCTATTTGACCCATAGATAAGACCTTATCAGGTGTTACCACTTCGGGCCAGATTAGACCTGGGAGAAATGGCAATGAAGGGGTGCTCCGCATTCCCCAAAGCTCCAGCATTACTGGAAGCTCAGCATCAGATTGTTTAGTGTCCTAACCAGGAAACTCGATGGGGTTGTCTTATTCCTCTGCAGAGGGACAGTTGGTGCATTCTACAGCCCCAGTCGACTGGGCAATTACATCCTAAAGACGACACACTACATGTGTCAAGAAAAGAAGGAGCAAGACGACTTGCCATCATGGAATATAGCGTTGATACATCGATACAAAGACTCGAGGACTACAAAGAAAAGCATGGTGGTAGCCCGATTACACTCACCAAAAACAATACTTACAACTCTAGGATCAATAGAACGAAAATAACTAGAAAACAGAACTGGAAAGAAAAACAATAGTATGGATATTTCAAGCGACAAGTAAGTGACATCTCACACGAGAAAACTTGGAAACGACTAAAGAAGAGAAACTTTTAGAGAGAAACTGAATCTCTTTTAATAGCATCACAAAACAACGCCATAAGGACCAATAATATCAAAACAAGAATGGAAAAGACGTGACAAAACAGCAGATGTACGTTATGTTGTGATAGATTCGAAACGATCAATCACATAATTAGCAGCTGCAGCAAATTAGCACAGAAAAAGTATGAGTAGACACGACTGGGTGACTAAGGTGATCTACTGGGAATTACGCCAGAAATTGAGGTTTAACCATAGGAACAAATGGTATATGCACAATCCAGAATCTGTCCTGGAATAAGAGACGCACAAACTTCACTGGGATTTTGAGATAAAAATGGATCACCTAATCTCGGCCCAACGACCAAATAGTAAACGACAAAAAGAGAACTTGTCTAAATGTGGATTTTGCTATCTTGGCTGAAAATTGAAAGAAAGCAAAAGGAAAGATAAATACCTTGACCTTGCTAGAGAACTGAAAAAATGTGGAACATGAAAGTGATGGTGATACCAGTTGTAATTGGTGCTCTTGGTATAATCACCAAAGTATTGGTAAAAGGTCTAGAGGACTTAGAAATAGTTGGACAAGTGGAAACCATCCAGACTACAATATTATTAAGATCAGCAAGAATACTACAAAGAGTCTTGAAGACTTGAGGAGACTTGCTGTCACATAAACTCTTTCAAATAATAATCATAATGCGTGCCCTTGGAATAATCCCCAAAGGATTGGTATATAGACTAGAAAATTTGCAAATAAGAGGACAAGTGAAGACCATCCAGACTACAATATTATTAAGATTAGCCAGAAAAGTAAAAAAAGTCCTGGAGACTTGAGTAGATTTTGTCACTCCAACTCTAATGAAAAACCATCAGCTAACACTGATGTGAAAAACTCTTAAAGGAGTAAAAAGATATAAGTATCTAGACCTTGCTAGAGAACTGAAAAAAAAAAACATGGAGCATGAAAGTGACGGTATTACCAATTGTAATTGGTGCACTTGGTACAGTCACCAAATGTTTTGTACAGGGGCTGGAGGTTTTGGAAATAAGAGACTATCCAAACTATGGCATAGTTGAGATGGGCCAGAATACTGAGAAGAGTCCTGGAGACTTGATATCACTCAGACTCCAATAAAAAAAACCATCAGCTATTGTTGGTGTGAAAAACTCAAAAGTATAAAATCATAATATTAACATATCGAGAGTGTAATAATAATTATATATGCCGTCAAGCTTTTTCTCCAGCCGTTTAGTTATCGTCCATGTAGTGCATCCATATAGCAATATCGACACGATCACTGCTTGGAAGAAACTGCATTTTATTTAATCGGCCAGGTCTGACTTTCATATGACCGATAGCCTATTGATAGCTGTCCATGACATGTATTCAAAAAAATTGTTCGAGTTATTTATTTAAGAGAAAAAAAATCTTATCCGCTGTCTCACACAAACAATGTAGTGTTTTGCTAAACCTTGCACAATCCCCTTTTTTAAAAACTGCAATCTTGTCACATTCTAAAAGATAATTTAATATTATGTTATTGTTATAAATATTCTTTTTGTTTCATATTAACGTTGCGGCGGGCCTCTTATTTGTTTTGTTGTATATTCTTTACTTTCTCGCTTCTCTTTCGCTTGGCCCAGCAGTCAAGAAGAGGTTCATCATTTTTACGCGTATCCTCTGAGTAAACAAGGCCAAATTATCACTATCGTTAACTATCTCTTCAAAAACAGGCATCATATATCGTGTCGACACTTAAGTCGATTGGTAAGGAATGTTAGCGTCTCTGCAGGGAAGCTTGTAAATATTAACGCTGAGTGGGATAAATCATTATCATCACCCCTTCTTGGCACGGACTCCTTTGACTTTCTCTCAAATCGTGAAGGTAGTGCCTCAGAAATAAACAACAGCTAAATGGCCACTTACCGCCCGTTTCACAAACTCTCCACGTAAGACGGCCGAGACATGCTTGGAACTTCGAAGAAACAACTAACAAAATCAGAAGCGATGATCTCTTAATGAATTTCTACACATGGACACATCAATTTTGGCCGACCAGTAAAAAGCTAATTATATCAGCTCTGTGAGTACACTGGATGCAGTCTATAGGACGTGCCTAGAGTAATGGACGATAGGGACGGATGGTGAGAGAGAGAGAGAGAGAGAGAGGGAGGGAGGGAGAGAGAGAGTGTGTGTGTGTACGTGTGCGTTGGATAACTAAAAACTAAATGATCATATAATTTTTTGAACGGCGCTGAATATAAAGAGAATAAAGATAAATCCAGTATTCATTTTATCAATTGATTAAAAAAAGGGCTTAACCTCTACAAAAAAAAAAAAAAAAAAAAAAAAAAACCCGCTGACATTGTGTCCATCAGACACATATCCGGATTTCAGAGCTGTTCAGTTTTTATTCCTTTCTTAACAGGCATATCAACTTTCGTGGGTTAACTAATACCAAAGCTATCCCTGTAAAAAAAAAAAAAAAAAAAAAAAAAAACAGTACAAGTACTCCTTAAGAAAAAGTGTCTTACTTAAAGAGAGAACGTAATAGTTAGAACACACTCTCTACAATATTGTATGTTAGTCACTAAGCCTCGAAAACCCTGTCGAAGCTTTTCGGTTGTTTGTTTTTTTTTTAATTTAAGTCAGTATCTGAAAAATGTCGGATAACTTTGGATAATAATTATACAATTATAGATATTCGAAGTTCCTCTTCCGTCTTTTAATAGTGTTTTAAGTATTCATACTTGAAAGCTAAGACATGGAAGAGCTGATGAACTTGACAGATGTTTACATTCAAGAGTTCGGACGAACGATCTTCAAATCAACACTATGTGATCAACGCGTGCTTCATCAGTCACGTGAAGCCATTTGACGTATATATTCAAAGTTCAGTCGCACGATAACGTAATCGCAAAGCTGGTTTCCAGTGGATACATTGTAATGTACATAGACCATTATTATATATATATATATAAAACGGTCTATGTACATTATAATATATATATATATGCATCTCTATTATGATATATATATATATATATATATATATATATATATATCATGATAGAGATGCATATATATTTGTCAGATGGTTTCTGATTAATATATCGTTTCTGTAATTGGTTTGCCTTTTCATCTTTAATGTTTGAACAGGAAACTTATTAAGATAAGTATATGTCATTAATCGCCATTTTTTTTAAAATAAAAATTCTTGTCTGCGAAATGAAAACGTATATATCATATATCTTTTGACTGAGAATTCGTGCACACATTAGATTAAATCTAATGATTTATATGACTTTGATATATAGTACTTGCCATAAGTATTTGAACAAACAGACATCTTTATTCTGACCGTTTGGTTTAAAGAGTTATAACAGATATGTCGGAACTACTTTCTGATACGACGTTATTTTATGGGTAAAATTGCGAATTTTTAAAATTCAAGAGTTTGAATCGGTCACATCATACGGAATGTAGCAAACTAGTGCAAAATAAGTATAAGAGTAGGCATTACTGGGTGGCAAGGGGGATCTATAAGGAAATATGCAACAAATTAAACTTTGACAATCCTCTCAAATGGTATACCCACAAACCAGAATACGCCATAGAGAATGAGACATAACCAATTTTCTTGGATTTAGAGATACAAGCAGCTCATGAAATCCCGGCCAGAATACTTGAGCATGTGATAAGTAACAAAAAAGAAGAAAAAAAATACTGAATAGTGGATTTTGCTGTCTCTGAGGACCACTGAATAAAAATCAAAGAAAGCAAAAGATAGATATGTAGTTAGACCTTGCCAGAAAATTGAAAAAATGTGGAACATGTAGGTGATGGTGATACCAGTTTTAATTGGCGCATTTAGAATGGTCTCCAAAGGTTTAGAAAGTGAACTAGAAAAGTTAGAAATTAAAGGACGAATCGAGACAGTCCAGAAAAAAAAATTGTTGAGATCAGCCAGCCTACTGAGAAGAGTCTTGGTGACCTGAGGTACTAGCTGTCACTCAAAATCCAGTGGAAGACCATCAGCTAACACTGGTGTAAAAAATTCACAAGAAGCATTATATATATATATATATATATAGATATATTCATATCTATATATATAATGGTTGATATGCCATAAAACCAAACCAAATCAAAAAATATTTCTTGGTCTTTTCAATATAGTCCTTGAGCACCTTTAATGGTACATCTACACAAAGATCAATCCTGGCGAGTCTTCTCCCTTCTTCTCCGTTTCTTGACACTTATAATCCGTAGGCGTCATCTCTCATATGTAAGGCCTTGTGTATCATCATTAATTTTCTTGACTTCTTTTCCATTAGTCTGCTTTCTTCTTCCCTTATTAATTTTAAGAATGATCCAGAATACCTTACAATCGGGACTGTCGTGCAATTCATTCTTTTCGTGAAATTTGTGCTTTTTTCTTCTTTTTTTCTACTTGTTTGATAGTTTCTGCTCCCAATATTTCCACTTTCTTGTCATATCCAGGACACTCACTGGGGGAGTCTTACCCCTTTGAAGAGATGCAGTCGGTGTATTCCCCCGCCCAAGCCGAGTTGGGGTAGGAAGATTATGTAAGCAGCCAGCAATCGTATAAACAGAAAAACAACAAAAAACTAGAAAATAGAATGGGAAGAAAAACAACTGTATGGACATTTCAAACGAGAAACCAGCAAGATTGTGCCCGAAAAAGCCATAGACATGGCTAAGAAAGAAAAATCTCTGGAGAGAAAACGAATTTATTTTAATGGCAGCACAAAACAAAACTATAAGAATAATATACAAAATAATAGTATGTGTACGGTGTGTGGAGAAAGAGATGAAACGGTAAATCTCTTAATAAGCAAATGTAGCCATCAAGAACAGAAGGAGTACAAGAATAGTGATGCTTGAATGGAGAAGGTGATCCACTGGGGATTTTGCAAGAAATTAAAATTAACTGTACAAACAAACTGTATATGTTCCAAGCAGAACCTGTCTTGGAGAATGAGACGCATAAAATTCTCTGAGATTTTGAGATACAAAAAAAAACAGCTAATCCCTATCACAAGATCAATCCTTGCTTTCATTAACAAGAAAAAAGATATTGCCATCAGATAAATGTTCGCATCCCAGCGAACCACAGAGTGAAAATAAAAAAATAAAAAATGATAGATACGTGGTGCATACAATAAGTTTCCAGACCTTTTTTTCGTACGGACATTTAAAATTGTCGTAGACTCTTGAAAATTTAGTATGTAATTGCTATATATCTTGTGAGATGACTGACCAATTTCAGGTTCAAAAGAACAGCTACAGCAGTAATTGGAATTCACCCTACTAAAGCCTGATTGTCACAGCTGGTGAATTTCAAAAATGCAATCTGACACTTTACAAGAACGATATGCAATAAAATTCTGTTTTAAAATTGGAAGAAATACCACGGAAACGTATGGAATGCTTCAGACTGCTTTTGGAGCATCTTGCATGAATCAAGCATTAGTTTTTGAGTGGCATAAGAGATTCAAGGAAGACAGGGAGTCTGTGGGGGATGATGAGAGGTGTGGGAGGAGTAAGGAAGTCAATACACCAGAGTTGATTGGCCATAGTTAGGGTTACTATGTTGAGGTTTTAAGGGAGTTCAGGAAGAGATTCGGTCGGAAGAGGCCAGCACTCTTCAAATCGGGTCAGTAGCATTTCCACCAGGACAATGCACCAATCAACAACTCCATCCTTGTCAAGACTATTTGACCAAGATGGGCATCAAGACAGTTCCTCTGCCTCCATATAGTTCAGACCTTGCTCCTTGTGACTTTTGCTCCTTCCCTAAGCTCAGAGGCTGTCGTTATAAGACAACTGAGGAGATGAAAGAGACTGTGACGAAGGTGATTGACACGCTCACACAAGAGGACTTCCATGGGGTCTTGCAGAAGTTGTTGGAACGGTACAAGTGCATTGCAGCTGGAGAAGATTACTTCGAAGGGGACTAGAGTTTGATGTGTGTTTATCAATAAAAGTGCCCATACGAAAAAAGTCTGGAAACTTAACGTATGCACCGCGTAAATACTTGAACTCTGCCCGAGAACTAAGAAATTGAGAAACATGTGGGTGACAATTATGTCAAGTGTAGTTGGTGCTCTTGGAACGCTCCCTTGAAGCTAAGAAGAAAGACAGGAGGAACTTGAAATTAGTGGGAAACTCGAGACCAACCGGACAGCTGTGTGTCGTCCTTGTGGTGTAATGGTTAGTGCAATGGACTGTGAAATCGTTGTAAATTAGTTCGAACTCCAGTTGGAAAGGTATGAAAACCCTTATCCTCCCAACTATGGGTTAAATAGTATCATTACTGTTCTTCTATTTGAGTGGCTTTGGCATTAAATAACCCCAAAAGGTTGATATGCTATTAAACAAACAAACCGGACAGCTGCATTAAGATTGGCTAGAATACTGAGTTGAGTTCCGAAAACCCGAGGAGACACATTGTAACTCAGATTCTAGTGAAAGACTACCAGATAACTTTGGTGTGAAAACGTTTATGGAATGAAACAATAATACATGTATGTGTAGTATTTACATACTATCTGACGAGCGATTTTTCAATGGAGAAATTTACAGTTATAATAGACTGTTTATGATGAAAAAGATTTGAAAAGTTTTTTTTAATTATTTGTTGATTTATTTATTCATTAATTTATCTTTTAATTTTTTTTATTGCCAGCATTTAAAAATAATTTTTTTCATTCAACGAATTTAGCTCTGTGTAAGCTAAGCCTAGTAAGTGTATATTATATCGTCTTTTCATCTTTCCATTTCATGGATTATTTTCTAAAGTACAAATTATAGTATCTCTTTGAACGATGTAAGCTTTAAAGGACGGTCAAAAGCATTTTCTAGAAAAGTAGAATCGGTAATATTAAAACCATATGCAAAAGAATTTTTTCATGTCCTCTCGTTATAAAACATCTAAAGATTGTCGTATATGGTTCTTGCCTAAACCTCATTTGGCCACAGTTAAACATGCGATCAGAGTAAAATCTCAGATCCCTCTCATCGATTGTTGATAGGTAACCATTAAACAGTAGGGTATCTTGTGGTCAGAATTGTCCAACCAGGAAGACTGAAGCTAACTAAAATAAATAACAGCGTGAATTTTGGTTTGATCGTTTTAGTTACTATTTTCCCATTCGACAAGGGACGAGCCACTTCCTTCAACAAATGGGAAAAACGGATGCTGAAAAGCGAATATTATTTGCAGTGACCAGAGAAACAGACACACAGATGTGAGCAGAATAGTAATTTAGAAGTGAGACATTAATTTTTTCTTGCTCTCTTTTTGTTGCTTTTGGTGCATGTGGATATTAGTATGGTTGCATGTTTTCCATAAATAGACAGTCGACTTAAGTTTTCTGCTGTATTGAATCACCAAATACGCTTGCTGACGTCATGTGGGAATTAGCAATTCGGCAATTAGAACAGTTGAAATAGTATCGGGCTTAGTGTTCGACTATATTTCTTTTCTTCTTCTCTTCTATTTTGAATGTTGAAGAATTATTATACGTTTTTAATTTTATTTTTAAGACTGCAAAAAAATTATTTGCTGCAAAACATATTCAAACTTTTATTCATTTCAAAATAAGTTACTTTGAAATGTTACAGAGAGCTGAGAAGTTATATGATTTCGCTTTCTATTGTGTCATTGTCCGTGGTGTAATGGTTATCATCGTATGAAATGGACACGGCGATAACAGTTCAAATCCTGCACGAGACTGATTGCATTTCACATTACACTAATACCCTTGGGAAAAGTATGAATCCAATTATTCTCCCTCCAACTAGAGGTAAATAGTAGGGCAGACTAGTTTCTTCAGCCTTAATGAGTCAACTAGTCAAGGAGAAGGAACACTCTGAATTCAAACCTGTTGAACTCAGCTTAAAAATTGATCTTGTGTCATATCCTGCCCGAGTGGAGGGGTTGGTAAATATCATTATCATCATGTCTTGCCGTCAGCGCGGATATCCCTGACTCTCTCTCGCCACTTCTCCCTATCGTTCATCGCCTCTGGCAGGTCTTCAGGGCTACATCCCGTATCCTCATATACCTGCTGTATCTATGTTCGAGCTCGTCGTCCTGCTTTTGCCCGGCCATATGTGGAGGTCCATAGGAGTACATCAATCATGAGCTCATCCCTGCTTCTCCAGCAGTGTCCTGCATGCCTGGTTCGTCTAGCTTGGATAGTTTTCGTGATAGGAGGCAGGTGGCCGTATAGTTTGTGCCTTGTGGGGAGTTGCCGCCCGGACTTGTTCAATATTGATCGCAGTATTCTTATGTAATTGCCGTCCAGCTTCTTCTCGAGCCGTTTTGTCAGCGTCCAAGTGGTGCATCCATACAGCAGTATCGATACGACCGCTGCCTGGAAGAAACTGCGTTTCATTTTATCGATCAGGTCTGATTTCCATATGATCGATAGTCTATCGATAGCTAACATAAATCTTCCCCTCCACCTGTATTTTTCCCTCCACCTTTATGTAATCCCACCAACAGAACCCAAGGTACTTCGCTTATTTAAAAAATGCGACGAAATTGTCTTACGACAAAATCCTATACGGCAAAGTTTTCTACTGCGAAAATTCCTGAGGCGAGTTTTTCTACGGCAAAAAAAGTTCAGGGTAAATGTTCCCAGAACCAATCAAAGACCATGGCGATTACAGCATTGAAGGGATTTTCAAGAATCCTATAAAGAGTCTTGGAGAAAAGAGGAGACTTACAGGCACGGAGACTCCAATGAAAGCTCATCAGTTAACCCTGGAATTAAAGATTTGCTAAGAGTAAATTAATAATCGATTATATAAGTGATACCAATCATTTTGAAGTCCTTAGAACAAACTTATATCATCAATTGACTGTATTTCAAGAGTAAGGTTCCTATCTTTGTGGGGTCTATATTCCTTGCAAAGAACGATATACACCCCGGGACAAAAATATAAGCCCACCCTAAAAAATGAAGAAAATCATATTGTTTAAATTTTTTTTAATTATGAAAATCAGATATATGAAGGATAAGGCATGAAGACAATTAAATTTAGAATAAGAAGAAATATCCAATCATTTCTTCCATGTGTATTCGCATTTATGCTTAATTTTAATATTTTGTTTTGACATAAATATGTGACCAATGAGCAGAACTATAGAATGTAAAGGCACAATTTTGATTTAATATTTTGTAGATCCGCCGTTAGATTTGATAACCACGAAAATTCGACTAGGCATACTATCAACTAGTTTCTGAAGTTGAAATGTAGATATATTTCCGAAGTGTCTAAGATTGCGTTTTGGAGTTCAGAAATTGCCTTGTACTGTCGACCTCCTTCATAAATTTTTGCAACAATCAATCCCCACAAATATTCTATAGGATTGAGGTCTGAAAAGCCCGTTAGGTGGCCAAGAAATCTTATTGTTTGTTCAAGCAAGTACGTTTTTGTTATTGATTCATTTTAGATAGCAGTATTTTCTTGCTGAAAAATGCATTCTTCTCCACAAAGACGACGCCCTTCTTGTGAGAAAGGTAAAGCATTTAGCATCTTCACCAAATCTGCTGCTTTTTGTCGACCTCTGATAAATTGTAGTTTAAGTTATCCTGAAAATGATAGCCCCCACCCCAGATCATAAGAGATTTTCCTCCTCTACGCCTTGTTGAGTAATTCTCTTCTGGAAAATTTTTTGCGTACCAATGCTTCTGAAAGGTATCTGGACCGTCTAAATTGAATTTCTTTTCGTCCGAGAAAACAACTTTTCGCCATTCTTTAGCATTCTTGGTTTGATATTGACGAGCATATTCCAGTCGTTTTTCTTTGTGCTTCATAGTTAAACCTTGGACGCTGAATTCTTTTCTTATGTTTAATTTTTTCGTTGTTTAAATGCCTTCTAAATGTTTTAGAACTACATGGTGTATCCACAAGAGATTTCAATATGTTTGATGTAGACGAAGTTTGTTTTTTTTTGACTTCGCGTACAATTCTTCTCTTGAATTATGGTGATAATTTTTCAAGCCAGTCAGTCAGTATTCTTGTTCCATACATATTTGAACTTTTCAAGTAATTGCATAAAAAGTGTTTTACTGCATCCTAAGGCCTTCGAAATTTCTCTCTGAGATTTTATGACTCTTTTCAGGGCTGTAATCTCGCCGTTGTCAAATTCTGATAATTTACTTAGCCATTTATGTTTTTAGTATTTTAAGTATTACAGTCTAAATAGCTTGTATACTACGTAGACAATATTTGATAATTTTTTCAATTAAATCAAGTCCTTTTTTCTTTAGTTTTTGTTTTTATTGGTGGTCTTATTTTTATGTAAAAAAAAATAAATTAGCGTAAATGCTAATGTACAAATAAAATGAATTTAAATTCCTTCTTATTTTGAATTTAAATGTCTCTTAACCTTATCTTTCATATAACTCATTTTCATAATTTGAAAATTGTGATCAATATATTTTTCTTCATTTTTGAGGGTTGTCTTATATTTTTGTCCAGGGGTGTATCTTTTTGGCAGCATCTGAACATTGGTCGGGAAAAAACATTCTCATATAACTCTTCTCTGTAGACCATTTTGATATGTCAGGGACGAGACCTTTTTAAAAATAACCTACGTTGAGAAACAGCGAAGTGAGAAGTCCGTTTATGTATTTTCTGATTGGTCGGTTGTTTTGTTTTAAGGCGTATCAACCCTTTTCGGGTCATTTGACGCCCAATTAAATTTCAAATAATTCAGTGCAGTATAAGTGCAGGTTTTGTATTCTAACAGTTAACAGGGAGCGATGGCAATAAAGGAGTATTGCACAATTCCTCAACGCTCCTGCATCACTGAGGCCTCATCATTAGCTTGTTTAGTGTCATAACCAGGAAACTCACTGCGGGGATCTTACCCCTATGCAGAGAAGCAGTTTGTATATTCTAGAGCTCTAGCCGACTGGGCAAGTATTTTCTGAGAGCGTTACAGAAATGAGAACTTAAAGAAAATCATCTGGATCTCCAACCTGGATCTCCAACCAGGATCCCCGATATAGTACCGCTATTATGTCACACCTTTTTATCGCAGACAAATATCTGCAATAGAGAAAATTTCGGAAACTAGCAAGAACAATATGTAGGAAGGGACATAACATCATGTTTGACAGGTAGGGGCGTATGTGAGAAAAAATGGAGGGGGAGTACAATTAGACTTGCTTCACGGAGTTTTTTTTAATCAATATATATATACATATATATATATATATATATATATATATATATATATATATATTAGCGCACATGAAACACTGTTTAATTACAGTTAAACTTAATTATGTAATTGTTCTACAGCTTTCTCAAATTACTGACTCGCTGCTAACTTTATCAATGAACATACCGTACGATGTGTAGAAAAGGATAAGATAATACAATTTTCTGTCTCGATATTTTTGAGAAAATAAATTTTAAAAAAATGTTGCACACTGTATCGATATTGCAGATCTGAAAATGAAATGTTGAAGGATTTTCAGAGAATATATATATATATATATATATATATATATATATATATATATATATGAAGCTTATATATATATATATATATATATATATATATCTATATGGTTTATATATGAAACTTATATATATATATATATATGAAGCTTATATATATATATATATATATATATATATATATATATATATATATATGACTTATATATGAAACTTATATATATATATATATATATATATATATATATGGTTCATTCAATAAAAAAGGGTAATTTTTTGAAAAAGCAAGAAACCATTTTACAAAGAATTTTTCCCGCTGAATGTAAACTCTTCATTACTTGGAGTTTGTTCATGTATATAATAATAATAATAATAATAATAATAATAATAATAATAATAATAATAATGCACAACCCAGCACCTGTCTTTGAAAATAATACACATAAACTCCTATGGGATTTTAACATAAACACTGATCACCTAATCTCGGCCAGAAAACCAGACTTAATAATAATCAACAACAAAAAAAAAGAGAACTTGCAAAATTGTCGACTTTGCCGTTCCGCCTGACCACAGGATAAAACTGAAAGAATGTGAAAAGAAGGATAAGTACCTTGACTTTGCTAGGGAATTGAAAAAACCATGGAACATGAAGGTGACAATTATACCAATTGTAATTGGTGTGTTTGGAACAGTAACTAAAGGATTACTAAAGGGACTGGAAGACTTGGAAGTTGGCGGACGAGTGGAGACCATCCATTATTGAGAACGGCCAGAATACCGAGAAGAGTCCTGGAGACTTGCTGTCACTCAAACTCCAGTGAAAGACCATCAGCTAATGATGTGAAAATCTCTAATGAGTATATAATAATAATCGGGTAAAAATATCTGTTTTAAGGCTACTCAAAGTCGTGTCAAATCAAACTGAGGGCTCAAGGATTGAACAGCGATCTCTTATTAAATATTTGGAGACTAGGAGTGTAAAGCATGTGGCATTTTCAAAAGAATGTGGAATGGGTACGAAGAATCATATTTTAAAAACAAAAATTGCTTACAAAAAGGCTAAACATGAGTTTGCCTTTAAGAGCATTAATAATAAAAAAGTCATTTGGGTGGAAACACACTGATTTCCCAGTAAAAAAAAGAAGTCCTATGCGCCGTGGTCAAATTTCTTGGAGATGAAAGAAATATTGACATCTGTTAATGTGTAACTGTAAACACTACTTCAATTTCCAAAACGGATTTAACCTAATTCCTTTAAATGATCCTCGTATATATATATATATATATATATATAGATCTACAGAGAGTCTGTTTCGTTGTATCACAACTTTCCAGTGTGGCTAGACACGTAAGACGCCCCTAGCAAGGATCAAAACTTGCCGAACTTTATGTCAGGCAGATGACATACCCCAAAGCCAAGCCTGCGACTCAACGTCAACTCGGGAATTAATGCATATATATCAAGTTTCGTTCTTTTACATTTTGCGTTATCAGATACTGAAGTGCTCAATTCGTTAGGAGCATCAGACAGACAGACAGACAGATGGACAGATCGACAGACAGAGAGAGATTTATACGTCAGTATTGCCAATTTCTGATTTCAATTGTCTGAGAAGCTGAAACATGAATATTGGATGAAGAATCATAGGCGAATAATTGCAAACTATATAAAAATCCGCGGACCTTCCCGAATGCAGATGATCACTTACCTTTCTCTTTCTTTCAATTTCTAACACACTCTCAAACACACACACACACACACACACATATATATATATATATATATATATATATATATATGAAGGAGTCGCGTCTGTTTTGGTATGTACTTGTCAACTGATAACCCAGAAAGAAAATTTCAATGAGTAATATAATCATACGTATTCTTTTTCGTATTTACAATAAAGAAAAGTACAACATCTAGTTTTTGATTTTTATTGATTATATGATTCAATAATTCAAAATAATCGATTTGTGGAACACTTCAAAGTCCTTCAAAAAGGGAACTTTTCATTTCTTTTTAAAACTCACTATGTTGAAATCAGTTCTGACTTCCATATGACCGATAGCTTATCGATAGCTATCCATGCCTTTGCTAGTCGCATGTTGATGTCTGTCTCAGTTGATGAGACACTGCTTCCTTGGTAGGTGAACTTGTCTACTAGTTTCAGAGAGCTAGGGCACCTCTGGTGGGGTAATGGTTAGCATGCTAGACTAGCAAACTTACACGAGTGAGTTCGAGTCTCATTAGGTGCTCCATTCATTTGGCCTTGTGCCACATCGAAGAAAAGAGCTTCGTAAATTACTACTAGTTTCAGAGAGCTACCATTTAGTGTGGAGATGTTGCCTGTTTGATTAAAGCACATATATTCAATCTTGTGTGCATTGACATGGAGGCCTAGGCTTGCAGTCACTCGTTCCAGTCTATATAGCAGGAATTCAGCTTGGGTGGGTGCATTTGCCAGAGCGCTATGTCATTGGCGTAGTCAGCATCTGTATTTGTTTGTGCGAGGTAACTTCTGCTTCTTTGCTTTGTTAGCTTGAAACATTTTTCTTTGATTTTATCAATAGATGTTCTCAGCATGTAGTCTAGACAGATAATAAAGAGGAATGGGGCTAATGTGTCTCCTTGCAGTACAGCTGCTACAATGTTGAAGTAGTCTGTATCTCCATCCGGGGAACGGACTTGTACTTTTGTGTTTCTATAGAGCATCATTATGACTGCGAAGGCTTCTTTAGGTAGGCCGTAGGCGAGTAGAATTTGCACTTTCCTCTGTGAATGGAGTCAAAAGCCTTAGCAAAGTCGACAAATACTATTGTTGCCTCTTGGTTTTTTTGTACGTACACCTTCAAGAATACGACGAATAGTCAAAATTTGTGACATCGTGGATCTATTCCTCCGGAAGCCATTTTGATTCTTTCAAAGTATGTTCTCAATTTTGGGTTCTATGCAGTTGCCTCGTAGAGCATTGTATATTTTGGACGCTATGGATGTAAGGGTTATACCTCGATAGTTTTTGGTTAATCCGAATCGCCTTTTTTAGGGAAGGAGAGGATGCATCCCTTTGTCCATCTGTCTATCGGGTTTTGATAATACACGGCATTACAGTGTCGGAGTAGTAACACGTCGAATTGTCTGGTCTCACATACTTCTGGGGGAATTTCATCGAACCTTGCTGCTTTTCTATTTTTAATTTTTCATTAGGACCAAGTCGAGTTCTTGTGTAAACGGTCCCAGCTTGATGTCCAATTGTTTACGTATAATTCTCGTAACCGGCTCATGTGTAACTTTCGGAGGGTTTCCGTGTAAATCCACGAAATGCTGTTTCCACAGGTGTAATCTTTCTTGTTGCTAGTAGTTTTAAATTTAGCTTTCGCAGTGCTCTTCTGTCTGTTCACTTCATTTACCGTTTGCCATGATATCCTAGATTATATTTCTTCAACCGAGTCTCTAATCTTATTGATCTGATTTTGTATGTTTTCTGTTTTTTCTTTTAGGTAACTGTTAGCTGATTCTTTTTGTGCCTTTTTAGGTTTCAGGGCATTGGTATTGGCTGGGTTCTTTCTATTGCGTTTGGAGGCAGTTTTCACGCCTGCACACTTTTCCTTAACCGCTAATGTCTCCCATGGGACTCTAGGTTTAGTTCTTTGTTTAGTTAGTATGCATTCTGCTGCCGCTTCGAAGGGGGCATTGACGAAATTCTCATATTCGTCATTCGGAGTATGTGTTTCTGTTTTCTTCTGTAAGGCATCGAATCTGTTTCTTAGTGCTAACGCATATTTATATCTCATATCCTTGTTATTTAGCAAGGTATAGTGTATAGTGGTTGTTGTCATCTCGTTAGACGTTATAATCTTAGCTGAAATTTTGCGCCGTCATTTTCTTAGCTGAAGTTTTATCTCGTCATCTCGTTAGACGTTATTATATTAGCGGACGTTTTATCTCGTCATCTCGTTAGACGTTATTATATTAGCGGACGTTTTATGTCGTCATCTCGTTAGACGTTATTATATTAGCGGACGTTTTATGTCGTTATCTCGTTAGACGTTATTATATTAGCGGACGTTTTATGTCGTCATCTCGTTAGACGTTATTATATTAGCGGACGTTTTATGTCGTCATCTCGTTAGACGTTATTATATTAGCGGATGTTTTATGTCGTCATCTCGTTAGACGTTATTATATTAGCGGACGTTTTATGTCGTCATCTCGTTAGACGTTATTATATTAGCGGACGTTTTATGTCGTCATCTCGTTAGACGTTATTATATTAGCGGACGTTTTATGTCGTCATCTCGTTAGACGTTATTATATTAGCGGACGTTTTATCTCGTCATCTCGTTAGACGTTATTATATTAGCGGACGTTTTATGTCGTCATCTCGTTAGACGTTATTATATTAGCGGACGTTTTATGTCGTCATCTCGTTAGACGTTATTATATTAGCGGATGTTTTATGTCGTCATCTCGTTAGACGTTATTATATTAGCGGACGTTTTATGTCGTCATCTCGTTAGACGTTATAATTTTAGCTAAAGTTTTAGGTCATCATTCTTCAAATCTTATATCACTGAATTCACGCTTTAATACTGATTCTTCTCTACTGATTCTTCTTGATTGAATTTTATGTTCAACTTCCTGTTTAGTGTTTTGACGTCGTTATCTCGTCAGTTTATTTGAATTTAGCTTTAATAAATTAAAATTTCATCACTTACCTCATTTACTTTGGAAAGTTAACGAGGCTGCATGTTCATATTTCCCTGGAATTTAGTTTCAAATGGTTCATTGTAGTAGTAATATGGAATTAATCTGAGGCAGGAATAGAAAATATTCTGAAAGGTTCAAGAGGGTTATTAGAGTACGAAAGTTGCCTAGTTTGTAATTTTTTAAATACAAGATTTAATGTAATGTCTTTTAGATATAATAGGTCGAGAGAGTGTCTTTTAGGTAGCAAAGGTAGAGATAACGTCTTTTAAATAACGATGTAGATTTAATATATTTTAGATGAAATCGCTGGAAACATAGAGGTAAAGTCTTTTACTTTAATGGATTAGATTTAATGCATTTAGAAACAATCGATTGAGATTATGTCTTTTAGATATTAGAGGTTGAGATAATGGCTTTTAGATACAAGTGGTAGAGATACATTTTTTGAAATATAAAAGCAAGTTATAATCCGTTTTATATACAAGAGGTTATGATAATGCCTGTTATATATTAACATTACTGTCTGTTAGTAACCAGTGTTTGTGATAATGTCTTTTATTTCGATATTGTCTTTTAAAATCAAGTGTCAGAGAAAATGCCTTTTACATGCCAGAGGTAATGATAGTCTTTTAGATACGAGTGTTAGAAATAATGTTTTTATATACTACAGTTAAAGATAATGTCTTTTATATAGAAGTTAGAGATAATTTCTTTTGCTACTGCAAATGTCTTTTGAATACAAGAGGAAGAAATGATATATTTTAGATACAAGTAATAAAGATATTGTCTTCTATATATTAGAAATAACAATCAAGTCTTTTAGATACAAGTGTTAGAGATAATGTATTGTTACATAGCCATATACACGAATATGGCCAAGTGCGAAATGGGTGAAATGGACATCGAATGTTGATTACGATAGAACATATGAATCTCGAAATTCGAAAACACGTATCGACTTCTTGTTCAGATACGATACCTTTTTATTCACTTTGAGTCAAAGGTCTCGACGCAAGGAGGAGAGACACAATCTTCAATGCTGTCTTATTCATTTGGCCCCCAATTCGAGCGGCCCCCATAGGGCGCACGTTCGCCTCGCACCTGCGAGCTCCAAAAGTCGATCCTTCTCGTTTGGCGTCTAGTTTCCAACTCTAATTTTCTTCAAATTCTCACAGAAAACCTCTGCGCGCTTCCGGTGCGTGACGTCACCCGCACCCTGTCACCGCGTTTCGTCTCGAACTATTATGACATCTGAGTGACACCTCCATCCACCCGCGCGCACCCGCGTTAACACCTGCCTCAATGTTGCACCTAACCAACCCATGCGCTGAGCCGAAAGGCTCTCCGCCTAACCAAACCCAAAAGCATGAACCGAAATCCCTCGGCTATTCCATAACAGTATTTTATATACAAAAGTTAAAGATCATGTCCTTCATATACAAGAGGTAATGATAATGCTTTTTGATATATGTTTTAAAGATAATGCTTTTTATATTCATACGGTAATGATAATGTCTTTTAGATACAAATATTAAAGATAATGTCTTTTATAAACCATAAGTATAGATAATATCTTTTAGATAAAAGTGTCTGAGATAATGCCTTTTTCATACTTGAACTAACGACAATATCCTTTAGATTCAAATGTTAAAGATAATATCTTTTATATACAGGTAATGATAAAATCTTTTAGATAAAAACGTTAGAGAAAATCTATTTTATATACATGAGGTAGACATAATGTCTTCCACAGAAATTTTAAAGGTATATATATATTATATATTGGTATATATTAGAGATAAGGATAATTTCTTTAAAATTCAGTTGTTAAAGATAAAGTTTTTTTTTATATAGTAGAGTTAATGATAATGTCTTTTAGATGGAGATGCTAGGGATAATTTCTTTTACATACAAGAGGTAATTATAATGTCTTTTTGATACAAGTGTTAAAGATAATGTTTTATATACAAGAAGATAAGATAAGATAATGATTTTTTAGATACAATTCTTTTTCTATTGAAGAGATAATGATAATGTCTTTCAGATACAAGTGTAAGCGATAATATCTTTTAGCTACAAGACGAAATGACAATGCCTTTTAGATAAAGAGTAAAAGAGAAGATGTCTTTTACATACATGAGGTAGACATATTTTTCATTTGCACATGTTAAGGGAGTGTCTTCAATATACGAGAGATAATAAGTTCCTTTACATACAAGAGTTATAGATAATGCCTTTACATACGACAGGGAGAGATAACGTTTTTGAGGTACAAGTGTGAAGGATAATGTCTTATATACAAAAGGTAATGATAATGTCTTTTAGATACAAGTGTTTGAGACAATGTCTTTTGTGTAAATGATTTAGAGATAGTATGCAAAAGAAGAAACTACAAATATATTTTTCATAGTTTTTATATATGAATGATTTTCAATAGCAACAATCTTTCTCTTTACACTGGTTTGCCCTCTAGCGTCAAGTGTAGAGAATGTAATATTTTACCGGTAACACGGTTATAAAATATTTTACCCCCAAGATCATTGTCAAAAATATGTCATGTGTACTTGTCAAAGCAAAAGTCAAAAATATATATTATCAGAAACGTTAATGGAGATGCATTACTGCTTGGCCATTGATCACCGAGCTTCTGTCTTCGTTCTATCACCATTTTGCTTCTTGTTTGTGTTTTTTCTGTAACTGCTGTGTCTCTTGTCGTCTTTTTCGTTAGTTGTTCTCGCTGTCATCGTCGCAACCACAACTGTTCCCCGTTCTTCTGTGTAGGGATGAAGAACAACTTAAAATATTTTTACACATAGCACTTATACCCTTGGGAAAGGTATTAATCCAATAATTCTCCCTCCAGCTATGGTTAAATAGTAGGGCAGACTAGGTTCTTCAGCTTTGGTGAGGCAACTAGTCTAGGAGAAGGAAAACTCTGAATTCAAACCTGTTAAACTCCGCTTAAAAATTGACCTTGTGTCATATTCTGCCCGAGCGAAGGAGATGGTAAATATGAACTAAAAATATTTTTAAGAGTTCATATTTCTTTATAACTTTTATCTTACCGATCGCTCTTACTGACCAGGTATCCGGGATCAAGCCATGTTTGAAATAGATCTGCTCCCAAATTTGATTTCAAGATAATTGAACTTATCTTATTTTTACATTTCTAAAGGTATGTGATCCCGTGACTTCAGCCCTATGAAAGTCACGTTCTCAACAGATTTCTGAGTCATCATACGACAATCAAACTAGATGCTCAATCGGTGACCTTTAGAATATATTCAAACTAATTATGCTACATGTCTGCAGGAGCTACAGAATACACCAACTGTATCTGTGCAGAGAAGTAAGATTCCCTCAACGAGCGTCCTGATATGACATTAAACAATCTAATGCGGAGGCTCCAGTAATACTGTAGTTTGAGGATTGCAGGGTACACGTTCATTTATTGCCCCCAGGTCAACTCTGGCTTGAAGTTGTAGCACCCCATCGGGTCCTATCTATGGGCAAAATAGAACTAAACTGTGTACTTACACTAAACTGAATTGTTTGAAACAATCAGCAACATGTCGTGCTTGGAGCAAGGATTTACCTGACTTTCCCTCTCCATTTGTTTCTATCGTCCATGGCATTCGGCAGATCCTCTTGACAATATTCTGTGTCTGTACAGAGTTGTTGTATATAGGTTCTAGCCGGATGTCCAAAAAAATGCTCGTCCTCGTGAAGGAGTCCACAGGATAACGTCGCTTACGAACACGCCTTTACTTCTCAAGCAGTGTCCTGCATGTCTTTTTATTTTCATTTGAATGGTTTTAGAGATGGGAGGTGACTGTATAGTTGCTGGTTTGTGGGATGTTGCTTCCAGGATTTGCTTGAAATAAAACTGTTTATCTGTATAAAAATAGATTTGGCATTAAATAACCTACAATGGTTGATATGGCATGAAACCAAACTAAACCAATCCATCTGCTACGTGACAATTATAGATTTCGCCTATATATTTGTTTAGTTATAGGTTATGACTTTTAGACTCGGGTCAATATAATGTCGTCAGTTTAAAGATTATTGGAACTTATTAAGCAAAACTTTCTATGGTTCATAAACTTTTGGTTGTTATTTAATAAACTTTTATCAGTCTGGCAAACATACCTCTGTGACAATACCCCCTCGCCCCCACCCGTTACATCAACTTCTTAAAATCATTTCGCTTCTTGGCCGGTGATCAACTAGTGGTTCCGATAGGGGTATCGCACATTTCTTCATAGCTACAAGAAATACAATCAAGGGAGTGGGAGGAAAGAACAAAGAACAAACGAACAATATGAGCTTGGGTTAACTCAAAGCGCAAGAAGAGGAGTTATGTAACATTGCATTCCATTGTGCATATGTAAGACTAACGCTAGCGTGGATTTCTAGCGAAAATTCTACAACCCACGAGCAGTGCTGACTCATCTTGACTCGTCTTCCCTCACTGCGGCTGGACCCTATCACATCCGACTGGTCTCTCTGCTGTCCGGTGTCGACTGGCCACTCTCGTCACCCTTCGCCAACTGATCTCTCAGTTCATTTGTCCAACTCCTCTAGCGTTCCCTTCCTACTTCCGGTCGTGTCGAGATCACGGGCTGAGGCCTTTGTTTGGTTTCGCGCCAAAACAAACAAAGGGATCGTCTTCTTGGTGGACCACCTACATAGTGTTATACCTCTACTTCATTACCAGAGTTTCAGAAAATGTACGGCCGTAAACAAATTTAGTAGATCGCAAGAAAAGATCAACCACCTGATGTACATGGATGACATAAAACTATTTGCAAAAAATGAAAAAGAACTGGAAACCCTAATACACACAGTTAGTATATACAGTCAAGACATGTAGATGGAATTTGGCATGGAAATATGCGCTCTGCTCGTCATGAAAAGTGGCAAACGACATCTAACTGACCGAATAGAACTACCAAATCAAGACAAGATCAGAACGCTCGCAGAAAACGAGACCTATAAATACTTTAGAATCTTGGAGGCTGACACCATCAGACAAGTGAAAATGAAAAACAAAATTCAAAAAGTATATCTCAGGTGAACTAGAAAACAACTCGAGACAAAGCTCTCTAGCAGAAAGCTTATCAAAGGAATAAATTGTTGGGCTGTATCCCTCGTTAGATACTCGGGACCCTTTCTCAAGTGGACCAGAGATGAACTTAGACAAATGGACCAAAGAACTAGAAAACTAATTACCATGCACAAGCCATTTCATCCCAAAGACGACGTGGACAGACTATATGTACCAAGAAAAGAGAGAGGAAGAGGACTTGCCAGCAGCGAAGACAGCGTTGACACATCCATACAATGACTCGAAGACAACATAGAAAAACATGAAAGAGGACTGATCACAGCCATTAGAAGCAATACTGACAACACGGTAGATAACAGAATGACAACAACTAGGAACCAAAAATGGGAAGGAAAACAACTCTATGGGCGTTTTAAACAACAAATAAACAACATCTCACACGACAAAACCTGGACATGGCGAAGAAAAGGAAACTTTAAGAGAGAAACAGAATCTCTCTATAATGGCAGCACAAAACAGAACCATAAGAACCATCATATCAAAGCGAGGATAGATAAGACGCTGCAAAATAGCAAATGTAGACTATGCAGTGACAGAGATGAAACCATCAATCACATAATAAGTGAATGCAACAAATTAGCGCAGAAGGAATATAAGACTAGATATGATTGGGTCGGCAAAGTGATCCACTGGGAGATGGGTAAGAAATTTAAATTTGACCATACAAACAAATGGTATATGCACAACCCAGCACCTGTCCTAGAAAATAACACACATAAACTCCTATGGGACTTTAACATACAAACAGATCAACGAATCCCGGCCAGAACACCAGACCTTATAATAATCAACAAAATAGAGAGAATTTGCAAAATTGTCGACTTTGCTGTTCCGGCTGACCACCGTCTGAAAGAATGTGAAAAGAAGGATAAGTACCTCGACCTTCCTACGGAATTGAAAAATCTGTGGAACTTGCCGGTGACAATTATACCAATTGTAATTGGTGCGTTTGGAACAGTGGCTAAAGGATTACTAAAGGGACTGGAGGAGTTGGAAGTTGGCGGACGAGTGGAGACCATCCAAACGACAGCATTTTTGAGAAGGGCTAGAAGACTGAAAAAAGTCCTGGAGACTTGGGAGATTTGCAGTCACTCAAACTCCAGTGAAAACCATCAGCTAATGCTGATGTGAAAAACTCTAATGCGTGAATAATAATAATAATAATAATAATAACAACAACAATGAGAGTTTTTTTACTCCAGTATTATCGGATGGTTTCTTTCTGTCAGCAAGTTACCTTAAGTCTCCAGGACTCATCTCAGTATTCTGGCACGCCTCAACAATGCTGAATTTTTGAGGTTCTCCTCCTAGTCCTCCAATCCCAGTACCAATCCTTTGGTGAACATACCAAGCGCACTAATTACAATTGATATCACCATGACTTCCGTGATCCATAGATTTTTCTGTTCTCAAAAAAAAAAAAAAAAGAAAAGAAAAGAGAACCTGCAGAATAGTAAACTTTTCTGTCCCAGTGGACCCTAGAGTAAAATTGAAAAAAAAAACAAGAAAATAAGGACCTAGATGTTGCTAGAGGAATTAAAAAAAAAACTAAAAAAACTATTGAACATGAAGATGACGGTGCTATCAAATCTAATTGGTACACCCGGAACAATCCCCAAAGAATTGGTGAAGGGACTGAAAGATTTGAAAATAAGAAGACGAGTAGAAACCATCCAGATTACAACATTATTGAAATCGGTCAGAATACTGAGAATAGTCCTGGAGATTAGAGGAAACTTGCTGACACTCAGACTCCTGAAGGAAGCCATAAGCTAATGCTAATAACTTTCAAAGGAGTTATAGTAATAAAAATAAATTTGGCGACCTTAGACGAGGGTAACCCGAAGGCTCCCTTTTCAATATCAATAGGGGAGGGCGCTACACTTTTCCCTGGATTGCTCCACTTTACCCTTGATCCTTACCTTATAATCCATAGTGTTAAGCAAGGCGGCATAAGGTACCATTTTGTGAGGCTTTGGTATGACACAACCTGGGATTGAAACTTGGTCTTCTGGTCTATTGGCGAACACTCTACTCATGAGACCAATGGCCCGTTTCATGATAATAATATATTATTATTATTATTATTATTATTATTATTATTATTATTATTATTATTCCATATTTACCCACGCCTCCGCTTGGGCAGGATATGTCACAAGGTCAATTTTTAAGCGGAGTTTAACAGGTTTGAATTCAGAGTTTTCCTTCTCCTAGACTAGTTGCCTCACCAAGGATGAAGAACCGAGTCAGTCCTACTATTTCCCCATAGCTGGGGGGAGAATAATTTGATTCATACCTTTCCCACGGGTATTAGTGCTATGTGACATGCAATCAGCCTCGTCCAGGATTTGAACTCGTGTCGCCCTGTCCATTTCCTACGACGATAAGCATTACACCACTGGCACCTCCCTATTATTATTATTATTATTATTATTATTATTATTATTATTATTATTCGTTTGTTTGTTATACCTCTGTGGCCATCTCTTTTTACTATCTTCTCACATCAAGCTTTAAACAAACATATACACTATTAATACAATATTTCTTAACTAATCTCTGACTTCCTCCATCGGACAAGAGAAAATACATGGAAAAGATCCAAGATAAGGCTCTAACGGCATCAGCGTGGATCTGGCAATCCCACAGAGCGACAACAATCTGACAATGTCTGGTGGTGTCGTGAGATACTGCTGGGGCACTCTGGGTTAGTGGTAATGATGCTTCGGGGCCGAAACCATGCCTGAACTCAGAGTTATCATCTGATGAAGGCTTTGTTAGAAGCAATGCTGTTGTATAAACATCAGCTATTGAATGATACCTTCTATATACAGGTTAAAGTGTTTTAAGTAATTCATCTAATAGACACAAACATTTTTAAATTCTCTTTCTAAACATTATTTCTGAGATCACCTTATTCAATCTTCTTACACTAATACTGTTTTTGATCTGATTAGGCAATTTCTTCCAAAAAAATATTTCTCTATTAGCAAAAAAACTTCAACCGGTTAATAGACTTAGTTTTTCCAATCTACCTTGACAGAAGGTTCAAAGAGAAATATTTAAAAAAATCTCTACAATAATCAGAAATTCCATTATTTTGAAAGTTTCAATTAGATTACCCTCCATTCTTCTTTCTAGTAAACTGTTTAATCTTAATATCTTTAATCTGTAATCTGGTACTTGTTTATTAATTTGGGGTGGGGGCATGCTAATCGCTGTTTAGTGATTTCGGTGGAAGTGATGCTTTCATTTTGACTAGTCTGAAAGCCAATTTGAAAAAGGTTCTAACCGTAAACCTATACTTTTGGTATTTGTCGATGGAAATAATCTTTCCATCGATATTTTATATAACACATACTGAGTCAAAAAGTTATCAAGGGGGTATCCTCGTGGCGTAATGGTTAAAGCGATGGACTGTGGAATCGTAGTAAGTGAGTTCGTATTCCAGTCGGGCTATTACGTTCACATTGGGGAAAACACCCTTGGGAAAGGTATGAAACCCCTTATCCTCCCAGCTATGGGATAAATAGTACCACTACTGTTCTCGGAAAATGGCTTTGGCATTAAATAACCTACAAACGTTGATATGCCATTAAACAAAAGAAATCAAATCAAACCAAACCAAACCAAACAAAGTCATTAGGCCCAGAAAACAATTGTAAAGGTAATAGCCAAATGGATTGATGAATCAATAAATATTTGGATTTGTTTATTATACAAATCAGAGACCCGAGAGTTAACAGGAAATCAAGGCGCCACTGAGGACATCATGAACGACACTAGAAAAATGGAATTATATTGAATAACTTAATAATGGTGCTACTTCTTTAATCATTAATGGGGATATAATAGAATCAGACCTTATAGATTGATTCTCCTATTTTAAATTGATAAGAGAAATGGCTTTTTTTAATTTAATATCTTTCATGTAATCAAGATAAGATTACAAGTATTCTAACACTTTTCGTAAATATATATGTATCACGAAAAGTGTTAGCATATAGTTAAATATATATATATATATATATATATATATATATATATATATATATATATATATATATATATGTGCACACGAGGTAAGGTGAAAATATTTTCACTGAATTTTTAACTTTGTTAATCCATAAAATTAAAGGACGACATGTGTTCACTGCTGTGGAAATGATGCAATTAAGTAAGGAAAAGAGTACACGCGTGTGCCTGCACACACACACACACACACACACACACACACACACACACACACACACACACATATATATATATATATATATATATATATATATATATATGTGTGTGTGTGTGTGTGTGTGTGTGTGTGTAAACGAGCAGTAGACATAATTAGTAATTTTATTTAACTGTAAATATTCATTTTAGTAAGACAAAGGTTCGTCATTTTCTTTTCTTGTAAAGCTCATATATTTGTTTTATGTTATTTACCCTCGTCGCTATGATGTGTCTTTCTTACAGGGGAACATATTTCTATGAGTTAAAAGCATCCCCTCAATATAGCTAAGTATAAATTGCCAATTTGTCGGGTCTACATTGAATAACATGCCTTTCTCTCCAACATTATTAATATTTTGTTGTATGAAACTTATTCTCTAAAAAAATCGTTATATCATCTTATCAAGTTATTAAAAAAACAAACATCGGGTGAGTGGAGAAATCTTTTTTACAAATTATAATCAGTGTTTCTAAAGAAATTTGACGATTCAGATATTTCTTGTTTGAATTTTAAATTTTAATTAAACAATCGTCCTGCGTAGTTACTTTTTAAGGTCAACTCAGTCGATCTCAAAGTCAACTCTATCGATCTCAAAGTCGGAACAATGGGGTATCCACTGAGAATTGTATGTATGAACAACTGGTAATTCAGTCTAGCTTGCTAACGATTACTCCACTGAGGTGCCCATCAAATTATTTTACAACTTCAACTGCAAAGACTAACTATAAACCTAGTTTGGTTTCCGTTTCTTTGTTTAATGTCATATTAACTGTCGTAGGTTATTTAATGCCATAGCGATGAGTCCCTCCATGTCTCACATTAATTAGAATAGGATGTTTATCATTAAATCTGATATCGTTAGTTCACAGATAACATATACTCCAATACTATCTGCCTCATCATTTTTGCTGAAGAAATGGACACTGATCTTACTCGATAAAAGGATCAATCAATCAATTATGTAATCTAATTAAAACTGTTGCAGTGAACCTCTTTGCCTTCATGATGGATAAAAGTCCCGTTTTTACACAACCTATTCATCATTTACCGGCGGAGATTGTGGTGGGAATTCAGAGTTTTCCTTCTCCATAACTGGTTGCCTAATCAAGGCTGAATACTCAGTCTGCCCTATTATTCCCTCATTGGTAGAGGTGGAGAACAGATGGATTCATACATTTTCTTATGGCATTTGCACGGATTCAAACAGCCACATCTAGGTTTTTTAACTCACGTTACCCATTACGTTTCCTACCAAGATAATCGCAACGCTAAGATCGTCCACTCTGGATATAAGTCACGGATGGGAATCCAACCCAACCCGGATTATGAAAACAACAATGATAAACGTGGCTGAGATTTCACCTGGTTAGAGATATAGATTTATATTTTCCTAGTTTATAACTTGAATTGACCGCCTCATTGGCTTAGTGGTAGAATGTTTGCCAGTGGCCCGGGAGTCCAGTGTTCAATGTCAGGTTGAGTCATAGCAAAGACTCAAAAATTGTTACTTGATACCTCCTTGCTTAACACTCAGCATTATAAAGTACGTTTGAAGGGTAAAGTGGAGCAATCCAGAGTAAAGGAGTAGCGTTCTCTCCTACACCCTGGTGTAGTAGCTATTGAAAAGGGAGCTTTCAGGTAGCCTGCAACTGCTATTACTTGAATTTTAAAAATCTATTCTACCATACCGATTTTTGTAGATTTGTGTGTGTTTGTGTGAGTAAAAGTCTCAGGGGTACGATTTTTTGGATGAATACTGATTTCAGCGGGGGTTCCACTATTGACTAGGCCAGGCTGGTTAATGTAGTTAGTAAAGATTATCAGACAGAAAAGTAGGTAATTAACTTTTTAGACACTTATCAACCTCCTCAATGCTAGAATATCATCACAAGACCACTTTAAATAAGAATTCCTACAAGAATAATAACTTCATAGGAGCCGAGCCAAAAAATGCAAAGCTCTGTTACCATTCTTCGTTTTGGGTACCTCAGGCACCGGGCAATAAACTCAATCCATGCCTCTTTTAGTTTAGATAACCTCCCTAAAAATATACTGATGGAAGATCGAACTGCTAAACCCTAAATATCTTTCAATTCAACTAATTACGGTGATATAGTTGTATTGCAGTGAATTATTCCATACACCCCAGGCGCTCCTCTAGGAGAATAACGACGGAACTGTGCGATTCCCTCTGCCTGGGACTAACTTCACGCCAGCAACTCACATGAAACTGACCTTGTGTCATATTTTGTCATTGTGGGAAGGTGAATAAAACGCGTAAATAATTACATATTGAAATCAATACGAGCGCTGATTCTTAAATAACGAATGTATCAGCATTACTCTCAAGCTATACACATACTGGAGCATGTTTAAAGTTTGCATAGTCCGTCAGGATGTTGCAATTTTATTTCCTGCTAATTTATTTTAGAATGATTTTATCAAAATATCTTTTTTGTTGTGATTTTCCTACGAGTGGCTTTGTAATGGCTTTATTTTTGCCGATCATCGTCAAGTATCTTTGTCAATTTTTACTTGATTTTCTTCCTGACTTTATAAGTTCGTTCCAAGAAAGAAAAAAAAAAACAAAACAAAAAACGATAATGACAGAAAGAAATGAATACCCGGGTTGATAGGAAAGATTTTCAACATTTCAATCCACCCGAAAGAAAAATATTGACAACTGTATTAAAAGCAGAAATAAAGAAAGAACAGTTCAATCAAGTTGTGAAATCGTAAATGGGAATTATATCATTGTCGAGAGTGAGAGAGAGAGAGGGGGGTGTTAATAAAGAAGAAAATTCTGTAAAAAATAAAAGAAAGAAATTACAATGGATGGAGAAACCTTTTGATTATATTGCAAGCAAAATAAGTGAAAATAATTGATGTTTTTTAGAGAACGTTTTTTTAGCCAGAGATTAATCACGAGACGTTTATGCAAAAACAAAAACAAAACAATACTACATAAAAATATTATAGACCTATGATTTCGGAGAGATGACTGCATGTGTGTGAGCGTGTGTATATTTGTGTATGTGTTTATGCAATCTGTACCGTGTTTGTTTGCGTACTATGTACTTGCTAATGGTGTGCATGTGTTCATGTCTGTATCGTGTGCCTTGTCGATTTTGCGAGTACATGGGGCAAACGATAAGTATCCAGACTTTTTTCGTATGGTCATTTAAAATTGTCGTAGACTATTGAGAATTCAGTATGTTATTGCTATATATGTTATGAGATGACTGACCAATCTTTATGATTTCAGGTTCATATAAACAGCTATCGTTCTTCTAAAGTGTCCAGACGTCCAGATTGCATTTTTGAAATTAACCAGCTGTGACAACCAGGTTTTAGTAGGGTGTATTCCAATTGCTGCTGTAGCTGTTGATTTGAACCTGAAATCGTAAAAATTGGTCAGTCATCTCATAAGATGTATGTCAATAACATACTGATTTTTCAATCGTCCACGACAATTTTAAATGTCTGTACAAAAAATTCTGGAAAATTATTGAAGGCACTACGTTGATATGACGCCATCGCATGCTACTACTCTGGGCCAGAGAGGACCTGGAAGCGATAACAGTGAAAAAGTACTCTGCATTCCCTAAAGCTCCAGCATAAGTGGAACCTCACCATCAGATTGTTTAGAGTCATATGCAGGACACTTGTTAGGTGGATGTCTTACCTCTCTGCAGAGAAGCAGTTAGTGTATTCTACAGTCCCAACGGATTGGGCAACCACGCTAAAGTCTTCAAGCAAGTTATAAACCCATTTCCTCCAGCTATGGTAAAATAACAGTGTAGACTGTATTCTCAAGCCATGACATGGCAACTTATCTAGGAAAAGTAAAAGAAACTAAATTCAACTCTTCTAATAACACGCCATAGACCCTCATGTATGGTTAAGACATATTACTCACCATTTCTTAGTAATCAGTTTACTGAAAAAAAAGAATTTAAAAAAAATACTCAGTGACATTATAGTAGAGCTAAACAACTGGTAGTCAGATGAGTGTGGTGAGGCTCGTATCTGTGAGTCATATAGAACTCGGAGTTGCCAGAAAGTAGTTGGAGACTAATATAATACTTTATTAAAAAAGCAACGATCACGTCATAAAGTCTTTTCAGAACAAAGACGTTCTTATCTTTTTATTAAAGATTAGTTTTATCTAATTTTGGTTTGGATTTGTTTGGTTTCTTTGTTTAATGGCGTATCATCCTTAGTGGGTTATCTAATGCCAAAACGATGGTAATTATTCTATTTAACTCATAGCTGGGAATAGATAAAGAAGTTCATGCCTTTCCCAAGCGTATTTATCCGAAACTGAAAGTAATAGCTTGACTGGTGTTTGAAATCACTTGTTACGATGTCGCTGTCCAGCAGCTTAACCACTGCGCTATAGAGAGTCCTCTTTTATTTTTGATTTTATTTATATGGCTTCTAAAATTGTAGTTGAGATCTTTCTGAAAAAATTATTTAAACCACCACCACAAAAGCATAATAATACACAGAGAGGTAAGAACATTGGCGAGTAAATGTCTTATGTACACAATTCCCAAACCTCTAGGTATAAAATAACTCCAGTTCGTACCCGTGAAATTATTAAAATCTTAGCTCTTTTTCATCTCTATAGATAGCTACAGCAGTTACCGTTGCTGAGAGGATCTAGAAATACAATGTGTGTTAGAGTTATGTAATATTTTGTCTGATTCTCTACTTTCTCATTGGGTTGGCTTAAGTCTGTGGCATCGAAAAAAGTAAAAAAGTAATGAAGGCCAAGTATTTCATTTGAAAAACAGCTGAAATGCGATGCTGCCGTTGTTTAGGACTAAGCTCAAGTATATAAAGTGTAACAAGACATATAACAGAAAATGAAAAAAAACAACAACAACAACAAAATGGACAGAAATTGAGATTGGACAGAAGATCGATAACAGAGAAGATACGAATCTCAAATGAATAGAGACACGACAAAAGGAAATTAAAAAAAAAAAATAACAAGCAAATAGAAAAGGATAAACACGTATTCAAAAAAATGTCTGAATTTTTATTTTATTTTTATTCTTCAAATGGACAACAATTTTTAAAACCTTTTGGGATTCTTACTTTCTCTAAAATTTATGTTTGTACGAATTTATCTCAATTATTTTGGTGTCCTGGGTATGAAACTAAACTTCATCTGATGGTGAGAATCCAGTCCTGATTCTATAGGGAATGTAGAATACACTTCCATTGCTATTACTCTCAGGTTCACTCTTACCTTGAGTGGTAGAACCACTTAGGGCCCCATCTATGAGTAAAATAGAAGACTTTCATCGTTTACAAAGGATTATTTAATTTTAGTTATTTGAAACTCGACAGCTGTGCACAAAATATTTATTTATGAATAGAATGACAAATACTTGAAAACATTTAACTTTGGGCAAACAAACGATTAACATTCAATAGTTTTATTAATGTTAGATAGAAATACTTGGAATCATTTGACAGTGGACAAAGCTCTAACAGTTCCTTAAAAATGGTTACCAATGAGCTTTTCATTTACAAATCATATATATATATGTGTGTGTGTGTGTGTGTGTGTGTGTGTGTACAAATATATATATATCATATGTACAAATATATATATATATATGTATGTCATATGTAAAAATATATATATATATATATATGTCATATATATATATATATGTACAAATATTTATTTCACCCCACTATATATATATATATATATATATATATATATATATATATATATATATACAGTGGGGTGAAATAAATATCCATACATATGAATTTTTCTTTTACCTTTCAAACATAGCCTGAACTAAATTTTATATACATTGACTGGGTATGGATATATTCTACTAATATGCGTATATAAACTTAGGTTACAATTAATTTTATCTGGATCGAATTGGCCGAGTGTGTAGCGTGTTCGCTCATGGTCCGCGTCATACCAAAGACTTTTAAAATGATACTTGATAACTCATTGCTTAACACTCAGCAATATAAACTATGTACCAAGGGTAAAGTGGGTGAATTCAGGGAAAGGAGTATCACCCTCCTCTACACCTCAGTGAAGTAGCTATTGAAAAGGGAGACTTCGGGTCGCCCTCGACTAAGGTCGCCAACTTTACTTTGCTTTTACAATTAATTTTACCGAAATTAATTCCATTTATTCATTTTCGTATACATGGCATTAATATTTTTTGTACGCATGTTTATTTCACCCCACTGCATATATATATATATATATATATGTATATATATATATATATATATGGAAGCAATATAGATTACGGTAGATCTGACAAGATGATGAAAAATTTGTGGAAAAAGAGGATATACTAAAACACAGACAACAGATTTAATTCAGAATATTTTATTCTTTATTGAAGAATTTTTCAACTGAGAAAATAGTTTGCTTATTTTATCTTAGGGTTATTGTCATTTTCATTCTGTTGAGAGTTTTTACACCGGCGTTAGCCGATATTATCTCACTAGAATTTGAGTAACAGCAAGACTTTCAAGTCTCCAGGACTCTTCTTAGTATTCTGGCCGATCTTAACAAAGCCGTAATTTGGATTGTCTCCACTCGTTCTCTTATTTCGAAGCCCTATATCCTCTCGTACCAATACTTTGGTGTCTGTTCCGAGAGCACCAGTTACAACTGGTATCACCGTCACTTTCATGTTCAACAGTCCAGGTACATATTCATCCTCTTTTTTTTTTCGATTTAACTCTGTGGTCTGCCTGGACAAGAAAGTCCACAAGTAGGCAAATTTTCATTTTTTTTTACTATCTCTAAGTTTAGTCGTCCAGCCGTGATTAAGTGATCCGCTGGTATTTCAAAATCCCAGATCATTATATGCCTCTCGTTCGCCTGGACAGATTCTGGTGGTGCATTTACCATTTGTTCGCAAGGTAAAATTCAAATTCCTTGCATAATTCCTTTGCCATTCAGACGTGTCTAGTCTTATACTCTTCTTGTGCTAGCTTGCAGTATTATTATTATCATTATTATTTTGCTTCTGGAGAATTTTTCATATTAGGATCAGTTGATGGCCTTTCAAAGGAGTTTGAGTGATGGCAAGTTTCCAGGACTCTTCGAAGTATACTGGTCGATCTTAACAATGCTGTTGTTTGGATAGTCTTCACTCTTCCAATTATTTCCAATTCCTCCAGTCCCTGTACCAATCCTTTAGTGACTGTACAAAGAGCACCAATTACAATTGGTTAAACCATCACTTTCATTTGTAACATAGCCATGATACGGATATGTGAAATGTATATATGTTCATACGCATATGAATCCCAAAATACACGAAACACTGACGACTCTCTTGGTTCAGGTACGAAACTTTTATTACCTTTTTTAAGTTTAGGTTTTTTGACACAAGGAGAGAGAGAGGCACAATTTTTCTATGCTAACTGTTCGTCCATCGTCAGCTCTCAACTCACTGTCCCCACCAACGCGTGTGCGCGCCTCGCAGTCCACAAACTGCACTGGCCTCGCCCAGGTCCGAAAAATCAACTCGCTTCGTCTAAGTCCAAATCTCAACTCACTGCTTTTCTCCAAAATTACTAAGAATCCCAGCCCATCGCTTCCGGGTATAACGTCATTCACATCACCAGTGTATTTCCTATATGGGGTTTTTATTGTGACATCTGTGATTGACACATCTTCCCTGCGCGCACGTGAACACCTGCGTTAATGTCTGCACCTACCCATGCACTAAGCGGAAAGGTTCTAAGCCTAACTAAACCGAAAGATAAGATATATAAAACGAAAAATGATTATATAAAAAAATCTTTCCACAATTATATAACACATGTACCACAGTTTTTTCGATTCCCTAGTAAGGTCGAAGTATTTGTCCTTCTTGCTTTCTTTCAATTTTACTCTGTAGTCCGCTGGCACAACAAATTCCACTGTTATGCAAATTCCCCTTTTTTTATCATTATAAAATCTAGTCGTCTGGCTGAGATTAGGTGATCCGTCTGTGTCTCAACATTCCAAAGAAGTTTGTGCGTCGCATTTTCTGAAACAGTATCAGGGTTGTGCATATACATCATTATTATAATTATTATTTTTACTCCTTTAGAGTTTTTCACATCAGGGTTAGCTGATGGTTTTTCACAGGAGTTTGAGTGACAGCAAGTCTCCTTAAGTCTCCAGGACTCTTCTTAGAATTCTGGCCGTTCTCAGCAATGCTGTCATTTGGATAGTCTCTATCCGTCCGCCAAGTTCCAAGTCCTCTAGGCCTTTTTAATAATCCTTAAGTTATTGTGCCAAAAGCACCAATCAAAATTGTTACAATCGTCACTTTCATGTTCCACAGCTTTTTCAATTCTCGAGCAAGGTCCAAGTATATATCCTTCTTTCACATTCCCTCAAATTTATTCTGTGGTCAGCCAGGACAGCAAAGTCGACAATTTTGCAAATTCTCTTTTTTTTTTTTTGTTGATTATTATAAGGTCTGGTCTTCTGGTCGTGGTTAATATGTACGTGTGTATGTCAAAGTCCCATAGGAGTTTATATGTGTCATTTTCTAGGACAGGTGCTGGGTTATGCAAATACCATTTGTTAGTTTGGTCAAATTGAAATTTCTTGCACATTTCCCAGTGGATCACCTTGCCGACCCAGTCTTATACTCTTTCTGTGCTAATTTGCTGCATTCGCTTATTATGTCTATTATTATTATTAATATTATTATTAATATTTGTAGTAATGGCAGTCGTAATATCTTCTTGAAAACATATAACTGTGTATAGATTATTTATTTTTGATAGGAATACTATATATCATATAACAAGGCAAAAACAATTAACTTCACAAAAAATGCAAACACAAAAGCACAATGAACGCAATTCCTTAACCTCTGGGCCTAATATTGTATATTACGCGTATACATATACAAATATAAGCGGAAACATATTCAAGCATAATTTACGAACTTCAATGAACGAACGAACACACTTCTTTTTAAAATATGTCTCTCACACATTATTCTAGATGTTTCTGTGGTGTGTGAGAGATGGGTGGAGAAAGGGACAGACTGCTATAGTGACCCAACTTCTTCTCTTGACTGTAGCAGCAATTCTTCTGCATATTGGCCAGGGTTGCTAAACCGGGGTTCGCAGAGGGCCTCAGCTCTCCGTCTGCAAGCTGGCCTTCCCTTTGGCCTTCTTGTCCCCAACTAAATCAACTGCTGCCGGCACCTGCTTATATTCTTTCATAACGCCAACTTACTTCCGCTTCTTTTTCCGCTTATTTACACAAGTGCATCTCTTGATTGACGGCTCGGTCAAGGGTAAATATATAACACTGAAATAATCCCACATTTGGTTGACATGCCGTTATAATCCATCAAAAAAATCTCTTTATTGTATAAGTTTTTCAGATGTCCATAAATTCAAATTTAGAATTCTAAAAATGTATTTATTTATTACAGATTGGTTTTGGTTTCTTTGTTTAATGGCATATCAACCTTTGTAGGTTATTTAATGCCAAAGCCATCTTTCTAGAAGAACAGTTGTGGTACTATTTAACCCATAGCTCGAAAGATGAGGGGGTTCATACCTTTTCCAAGAGTATTTGTCCGAAAGCAAACGAAATAGCGTGACTGGAGTCCATCGCTTTAACCATTACATCATGAGGACACCTCCTTTATCACAGCTTGCACTTGCTTAAATAATTATAGTCATTTGAATGCTCCTCGGTACTGGACGGATATTAAAAGTCATATATTCATTAATATTTTGATATTAAATTGAAAGTACTGAGTAACACTTTTATATGGGCTTGCATTTAGTACTTATTTCTTCAGAATATCAGTGACTAATATTTTTAAATTTGAAATTTGTCTTCTCATATGAGACGAATAATTTTCAGGCACTTGAGCTTGTTGTATTAAGTGTCAGCATCTAGATGCTGTTCCCATCACCATCATCTATATAAGAAGGACATTCAATAAATACTGTGAATTTGAACGATGGAGTTGGAAATAGGAAGCACTGTGTGTGTGTGTGTGTGTGTGTGTGTGTGTGTGTGTGTGTGTGTGTGTGTGTGTGTGTGTGTGTGTGATTAATGAATGTTTTGAATGTGAGCATTCCTTTTTTTTTGCACTTGATGTCATGTTTGAACGCACAATCGGCTGGTGCTTGTTTGAACGTGAAGGAATCAAAGATCAGGATCACGTGACTATGAAAGTCCGAGATTGTGAAACAAAACACTATGATAGATTTATGTAAGTATTTTTACTTCTAAACTTTTAAGTTTCGCGTGTCTGTTTGTTTTTGTATTTTTTTTTTTTTTTTCTAATAAATATAGCTCCTTGTATTTGGAGTGTTTCTTAGAGTTTGTGCTAAATTGTATTTTGTATCATCCTTTTAAATTATTCTCATATTTGAGAGTTTTTTGTGTTCATGTTAGATACATTTATTGATGTGTATACGAATGGCTCGAACATTCAACATATGACAAGTTAGTCTGCGATTGAGGGTTATGGTTGTATGTTAAGAAAAACCTTTAAAAATCTACATTTTCTTTTTAAGTAGAGGAATTATATTGTGAATTGAATTACCATGACCAGAAACACGACATACGGAAACATTAGCCAGCTGTTTCGACCGTATTAGGTCTCATCAATAAGAGTGTACTGTGATTTCCACCACTGGAGATCGAACCAGCGACCGCAGATTGCAGAGGCGAAACTCAAAAACTGAGCCACCAGTCGCACAGAAGTGCCGCCAGATTAACTAGTTATCGTAATTGTGCGGCCAATAAACAAGAATATGTCTTGCCAGTTACATCCCTACTCGCTACGGTCACCTTTAAAAATTACTCATATTTTTTCTGATATTTATTTCAGCCGACACTTTTTTTTTAAAATGTTTAATCTGCATTTTGAGTAATTAGATAATGACAAACAAATTTTAAAACCCAAATGAAAGAAACAAATAAGAAAAAAAAAAGGAACAAATTAATTTAGGGAAAGAAAATTACTTAAAATGAGGTGAAAAGGAAAAAGGGCCATTAACTGATACATCTTACTACATGAATTGTATGTCTTTGTCAATCAGGCAGGAAAAACAAATGGTCTTGATTTTATATTTGTTTTTTAAAAAGGTGAAATTTGGGTTAGGGAGATTGGGTGGATGGAATTTTGTGGATTTTCTAAATTTTCTTTAGAAATTTCTCATCATTTCTTTGTCTGAATGGCAGATCTAACATTTTTTAAAAATAAAGGGTTTGCAGAAATAAATATTATTACAAATATATGAGTGATTTTTTTATGGTTTTTCTTTTATATGGAAATTATTTGTTATGTATTTTAATTCATCATTATTTTACATCGATCTCTCTATTGGCTTTTGAACTAAATGGATATTGAAGAAAGAAAATGATAAAATAGATTCCTTCCTTCCATCGGCTGACTTGGCTTTGGATAATATAAGAATATATAATTATCTTTATAATCTTCGGAACTAATTATTCGTCACTCCGTTTTTAATGTTCCCTGAGGGGGTGGATTTTGTCTGATATTTAAAATCTCTTCACTCTCGTACTATGCCGAATACTAACTCGCAATGTTACATTTCACATCTATTTAGTATATTCTCTCTCTCTCTTTCTGAGCCATTTATATATCCACCACTTCTGGTCACGGGAACTCCAGTAGAGTAGCACAATCCATTTCAACACTTGTGTTTGTGGGCTAGAGATCCGCGTTTGAACCACGAGTCGGTACCGGTACAGTTTTCTACATAACACACACAGACACACAGACATACACACACACACACACACATTGATAGATAGATAGATAGACGAGAGTCATTCAATGAATAAGATGGACTTTGTCAACTGTGATCCGTCCTTTCATATTCCAGAACACTTTCCGAGCATTTTCTTTATTCTTTATTCATTTAACCCTTTCTTTAACCTCAAACCGTCTTCCCATTTCATTATCTCTGTCAGCATATTCTTGGTATCTTCCTCAGGTGATTAAAAAGTATTTGCATTTCTATGGATGTATTTTTATTAGAGAATAGAAATGATATTACGAATACCCCCTGAGAAAGGCTCCAAAGTCAGAGTGGACCTGGGAGTAATGGTAATGAAGGGGTATTCCACATTTCCCAAATCTCCAAGCCCAAAGCCTCTCAATCGGATGGTTTAATGTCATATCAAAGACACAAGTTGGGGTAGATCTTATCCTTTGCAGAGATGTAGTCGGTGCATTCTCAAGCCCCAAGCGACTGGGCTATTCGGTCATTTAGTTTAATGGCACATCAAACTTGATGGTTATTTAATGTAAAATATTATTCATACATTTAAACTGTCACATCCAAAACCAACTGGTATTTTTTAAAACTGGAAATTAAAAAAGAAAAGAAAAATATTTAAAAAACCCCAAAAAACAGCACTGTTGCAACCCCGTTTCAGTAAAAATTGCAGCTAAAAAAAGACTCGTTAATGGCTTGTCTGGCATTGAACCGTCGCTTGGCATTCGTGCTGGGTGGCTGGAATCAATGACAAGTATAGATTCACATTACACCTGGTCTTTTGGCGTAGTGAATCGAGGGCAAATGAAGACCTGGTCTCAGGAGTCCACCTTCTCATTACCAGGCAATAACCATTTTGCAGGGCTAAGTTTATCACATGGCGCTAGAGGGACAAAGTATTTCTGCATTTGCCGCACATGAGTCTCATTTTGTTAGTAGTTCCCTCAAGATAATGACCTTGTGTCACATCCTCTCAGGTGGGAAGTGCAGATTAATATCCCGGACTCAGGTGAAGAGGGTGACAATTCTGGTCAGCTGCTACTGCCCGCTTCCAGATGCTCACGTCACTACACTTACTGTCCTTTTCTCTTCTCACTACCACAAACTGCCCTTATCAGGGCACTTGTCCAACTTCCTCCAGCTATACTTTGTAGTATTCTTTTTCAAGGTATGTCAACTATCATCTGGGCCAAGACAACGAGAAAGGTGATCTATTAACAGCTTAACACCCAGCCAGACAGCTAGATGTTGTTAACACGCCGAGTGACAAACCAGTCTACTAGAGGACGACACAAACTAGATTACGTACAACTTTACAAGCAGAGAAATGACGCCTAGAAACTAAGTTCTTATTATAGGGCAACGAACCATTAGCCTCACGAAACCAGTCCTCGACCAAACGACACCGCACGGACCCACGAAGACTTTTTCAACTCACTCGCAGCTAACGTCGACCAAATCTCAGTTAACTGCCGAGTCAATCACCTGAACATCGACTAACTCGCCTCCGCGATACGCCACGCCAAAGTCTCCAGCAGAATTACAGACGACCTAGCTACACCAAGAAATTGTTTAATGATTACCTACATTCGCAGTCAGAAAAAAAAACAAAAACTATTAGACAGTCGTGTCTACGCGTTTGACGTAAACAGGAATTTCACATAAATTTCTTTCCTTGTATTTCTTGCCACAAATAAAATGTGTCTTTAAACGTACTCAGTTGCCTTTGTTATCTTTGTTCCGTGTCAATACACTGATTTCTAAAAGTCTGCATGATCGACATATTTATCAGCACCGTGACAATATAATAGATATTTGTCCTGCCTCCCACCAGACAGAACTTGACACAAGGTCAAAAGCCCGAAGGCCGATTAAAGTGGGGATAAAGGGGAGGGGGAGGTCGTGAACGAGCCGAGACTCGAATCCTGCTAGTCATTAAACCACTAAATGCAATGTGGGTCTAATGAGTCAAGCAGTATCACGGACCTAAATTTAGATCCGGGCACGTATGACAGAATATAGCTTGAACTTGACCGTGAGGTCTTGTGCTATACAAGAAGTGCAAGGGGGGTCTGAAAAGCAGCTCGCCCACCCGAAGGTGGCCCAACCGAAGTTGGGGGTCTTTCGGCCTCGAATCAGCCATTGGTTTCGATAGCCCATCCGACACGAATGCCAGACGGCCCAGCCAAAAGGCCAGGGAAGTATGTATTTGTCGCAGCCTCCCACAGGCAGGACTTGAGACAAGGTCAAAAGCCCGAAGGCCGATTAAAGTGGGGATAAAGGGGAGGGAAAGGTCGGGAACGAGCCGAGACTTGAACCCTGCTGGTCTGTGCTGCTCATCGACCCACTAAGTGCAATGTGGGTCTAATGAGTCAAGCAGTATCACGAATCCAAATTTGGATCCGGGCACGTATGCCAGGTTATGGCTTAAACAAGACAGCAAGGTCTAGTGCCATACAAAGTGGACAGAGGATGCAGTTCGCCCACCCGAGGTTGGCCCAACCGAAGTTGGGGGCCTTTCGGCCTCGAATCTGCCATTGGTTTCGATAGCCCATCCGACACGAATGCCAGACGGCCCAGCCAAAAAGCCAGGGAAGTATTGCCCCGTGACAATCTTATATATCATTTTTTGTAGGTAACTTTATTTATTTTATAAACTTATCGCGTTAGAGCTCATTTCTTGCGTATAGATAAACGGTTTTATATATTGATATTTCTCATTTGCACAGTGTTGAATTGTTTCAAGTATAACTATTTATACATGTACCAACCCCTCCACTCCAGAAGGATGTGACACAAGGTCGGTTTTTAAAGTAGGGTCTTAACAGGGTTGAATTTGAAGTTTCATTTTCCGACACCGTTTATTATACTAAGATTAAAGAACTAAATCTGCCTACTATTTACCCATAGCTGAAAGGGAAATCATTGAATGTAAACCTTTCCCAAGGACATTAGCGTTTTGTAAAATAAAAACCGTCTCGTCCAGGATTTGAATTTGGATGACCGTGCCCTTTTCTTACGGCGTGAACCATTACACCACGAATGCCTTCAAAGTATTGCTATTTATTATTTGCACACAGTTAAATGACTTCAAGCATTGCCATTTAACATAAGTACTTTTATTCATTATTGTTTAATTGTTTTCATAAATGTATTGCTATTAAACTCTAATCGTTCTTTGGATTGGCTTGGATCAGTTTTAATGGCACATCAACCATTAAAGGTTATTAATGCCAAATCCATTTTTCTACATATAACCAGTTCTATTTCAAACAATTTAGTTTAGCATAGCAACAGAGTTTTGTTCTTTTTACCTCATATATAGGACCCTATCAGGTGCTACCACTCCGGGCCAGAGTGCACCTTGGAGCGATGGCAAGGAAGAGGTACTCTACATTCTCCAAAGCTCTACAATTACTGGAACCTCTCCATCAGATTATTTAGAGTCGTATCTAGGACACTCGTTAGGGGAGGGTCTTACCCCTCAGCAGAGAAGCAATTGGTATATTCTACAGCCCCAGCCAACTAGGCAAACTTTCAGTCTATTTGCACGCAATTAATTGGTTTCTAGTATTGCTATTTGGTCGAGTATCCCTATATAATGTAACACTCATCCTTTGTGTGCCTGCAACGAAATAGCTTCAAGTATTACTTTTAATTGTTTGCAAGCAGTCGAATGGTTTCAAGTATTGCTATTTACAAGTAATCTGTATTTTTAATTTCTGACACTCCGGGTCAGAGTAGAATTTAGAAAAATGGTAATGACAGAATATTTTACATTGCGAATACTCCTAGACTGTAGCCTTTGCTATTTGATATCATCCTCATATAGTCGAAAGTTGGGATTATTGTTCTAACGTAAACAATTTCAATTTTCTTTTATTGGACAAGAAAGAATTAATTGAATTTACCAATATTTAAATAAGAAAAATTGCCATGACTTGAGTGGGTTTTGACTAACAGCGCCGCAAATAGGCAAATTTTGGACCTAAATTAATGAACAAGTATATATCGTTGTTATGGTAACCGAAAACATTACTCGACCCACTATAAATACATACATACACGCTGCCTCTAATATATATGTATGTAAGAGGGGTTGGTCGCGTGTGTAAATATTTAGCCATATATTTTACAGATAATAAGTAAGTAGAGTACACTATTTAATATATTTCTTTTTCACATTCTTCTGTTTATCTCCGTCTCTCTGTCTCTGTATATATATATATTTTTTTTTTTTAATTAAAATATAACAAAAATTCACCAGCAGATTTTACAAGTCATAGAAAATCCAGTGTTATTTTTAAAAAAGAAAATTGTACTAACCTCTACCCAACGAGTCTTCTCTCACAATTGTTTAGTTTTTTTTTTATATATATCCACATATTTATGAAGCTTTTATGTCTTTCCTTATATTTATAAGGCCACCTGATTCTAGAATGTTCCATTCCGAATATTTCTTTAGCGTTTGGTTTGGCCGTTTTTTTTGGGGGGGAAATTATGGACCCACACATACGCGAACAAGAGTAAAGCACAGATAGACTACCTCTTTATAAACAGAAAATGGAAAAATAGTGCGATGAATTGCGAGGCATACTCCACTTTCGAGGGCGTGTCCTCCGATCATCGAATAGTCACGGCCAAAATACGTCTAAGCCTACGAAAAAACGCCACACGAACAGCGACAACTAGCCGCTATGACTGGGCCCTACTTAACAACAGAGACATTAGAGACAAATATGCTTTAGAATTAAGAAACAGATTCGAAACACTACAAGAGAAGTCAGAAAAAGTTACCCCAAATGACGAATATGAAAACTTTGTTGAAGCACACCTAGAAGCGGCATCAAAGTGTATCCCAACAAAACCTAGAACTAAATATAGAGTCCCTTGGGAAACGTCAGAGGTTAGAGAAAAACGTGCACTCGTGAAAACTGCCTCCAAAAGCTATCGGAAGAACCCAACAAACACAAATGCCCGAAAACTAGAAAAAGCACAATATCAATTAGCAGGAATATATCTAAAAGAACAGGCAGAATACATAGAAAATCAGATAGATAAGATTAGAGACTCGGTGGAAGATAGACAATCCAGGATAGCCTGGCAAACAAACGAAGTAAGTAGAAGGAAGAGCATAGCCAAAGCAAAATTGAAAGCTGCAAGCCAACAAGAAAGAGTAAAACTGTGGGAACAGCATTTCAAAAATCTACTAGGAAGCCCACCGAAAATAACGGATGAACCGATCACCAGAATTATCAGTAAGCAATTAGACTTTAAACTAGGGCCTTTCAAAGAAGAACTCGACTCGGTTCTTAAAAAAATTAAAAATAGGAAAGCTGCAGGGCTAGACGAGATCCCCCCAGAAGTGTGGAAGACTAGACAATTCGACGATATACTGCTCCGGCAATGCAACGCTGTCTATAGTCAAAATAGGATAGAAAGATGGATGAAGGGATGCATCCTTCCTTTCCCTAAAAAAGGCGACATCGGATTAGCCAAGAACTACCGAGGGATATCGCTTACATCCATAGCAGCCAAAATCTACAATGCCCTACTACGAAACAGCATAGTACCCAAAATAGACAACATCCTTAGGAAAAACCAAAAGGGCTTCCGGAGAAATAGATTCACAACCTCACAAATATTGACCATCCGTAGAATCCTTGAAGGCGTTCGGGCAAAAAACCTTCAGGCGACATTACTATTTGTCGACTTTACCAAGGCCTTCGATTCCATCCACAGAGGGAAAATGGAACTAATCCTACTAGCATACGGCCTACCAAAAGAAACCGTAGCAGCAATAATGATCCTCTACAAAAACACAAAAGTAAAGGTACGTTCACCAGATGGAGACACGGAATACTTCGACAGTGTTGCAGGAGTACTACAAGGACACACGCTAGCCCCATACCTCTTTATCATCTGTCTAGACTACGTGCTTAGAACTTCGATCGACAAAATCAGAGAAAATGGCTTCGAGCTGACTAAGAAAAGAAGCAAAAGGTACCCCGCAAAAACAATCACAGACGCCGACTACGCTGATGACTTAGCGTTACTGGCAAATACGCCTAATCAAGCAGAGGCACTACTGCATAGCTTGGAACGAGCTGCAGCAGGCATTGGCCTCCATGTCAATGCGCACAAAACTGAATATATGTGTTACAACCAAACGGGCAACATTACCACTCTAGACGGAGCCTCTCTGAGGCTAGTGGAAAAATTCACCTACCTAGGAAGTAGCGTCTCATCAACAGAAAACGACATCGACACACGGCTGACGAAAGCATGGACGGCTATAGATAGGCTCTCAATAATATGGAAATCAGACCTGACCGATGAACTGAAGCGCAGTTTCTTCCAGGAAGCAGTTGTATCGATACTGCTATATGGATGCACTACATGGACGCTAACCAAACGGCTAGAGAAGAAACTTGACGGCAACTACACAAGAATGTTGAGAGCAATACTGAACAAGTCCTGGCGACAACACCCCACGAGACGCCAACTGTACGGCCACCTACCTCCCATCACGAAAACTATACAGGTCAGACGAGCCAGACACGCCGACACTGCTGGAGAAGCATTGACGAGCTCGTAAGTGACGTACTACTATGGACCCCCACATATGGCCAAGCAAAAGCAGGACGACCAGCCCGAACTTACATACAGCAGCTATGTGAGGACACAGGATGTAACCCAGAAGACCTGCCGGAGGTGATGAACGATAGGGAAAAGTGGCGGCGCGTCTTGATGATGATGATGATATATATATATATATATATATATATATATATATATATATTGATCTTTATCTCTCGTTCTCTTTTTTCTTTCTTTTCTGTCATTATATATGTAAATTACCTTGATCTTTTTTTTCCATTTTTCATCTTATCCCACCATAATATTTTATACTTTAGTCTTCTTCTTTATTTCCGTCATTTTTCTCCCATAGTATAATAATTTTTCCTTCTAATATATCATCTATTTGCTTTCTTCATCTTTCATACTTTCTTTCTTTATTTTTAATTTCATTATTCCTTTCCTTTTTTTTACGTTTTCGAATACCAGTTTCAAACCATAAACCAGCAGAACTGCTTTGCCACACGTGAATGACCTTGTCATAAAGGGCAGGTAATTTACTATTTATAAACTTTTCAAATCACCCATGACCTTTCTATTTAGCACATAATAGCCTTCAAAGATAGCCTCTGAGTTTTCAGTAATAACACAAGAAAAAATATTTAGTAATTACTTCTAAGTGATTTGTACTTTGATTAATGCAATTTTATTCAAAATTAATTTTTTGGTTTAAAATACAGAAGAACCGCTAACAACAGCAACAACAACAAAAATCTAAGAGAGACTCGGTCACAAATAAATCATCATCATCATCATCATCATCATCATCATGTCGTGCCACTAGCACGGATATCCCTGACGCTCTCTTGCCACTTCTCCCAATCATTCATCGCTTCTGGCTGGTCTTCAGGGTTACATCCCGTATCCTCACATAGCTGCTGTATGTATGTTTGAGCTGGTCGTCCTGCTTTTGCTTGGCCATGTGCAGGGGTCCATAGGAGTACGTCACTGATGAGTTCGTCTATGCTTCTCCAGCAGTGTCCTGCGTGTCTGGTTCGTCTACCTTGTATGGTTTTCGTGATGGGAGGCAGGTGGCCGTATAGTTGGTCCCTTGTGGGTTGTTGCCGCCAGGACTTGTTCAATATTGCTCTCAACATTCTTGTGTAATTGCCGTCTAGCTTCTTCTTCAGCCGTTTAGTTAGCGTCCAAGTAGTGCATCCCTATAGCAGTATCGATACAACCACTGCCTGGTAGAAACGGCACTTCATTTTATCGGTCAGGTCTGATTTCCATATGCTTTTGTTAGTCGTGTGTCGATGTCTTTTTCGGTTGAGGAAACGCTGCTTCCTAGGTAGATGAATTTGTCTTCAAGCTGACAAAGAAAAGAAGCAGAAGGTACCCCGCACAAACAATTACCGACGCCGACTACGCCGATGACATAGCGTTACTGGCGAATACACCTAAACCAGCCGAAACACTACTGCATAGTTTTGAACGAGCCGCCGCAGGCATTGGCCCCCATGTCAATGCACACAAAACTGAATATATGTGTTACAACCAAGCAGGTGACATTTCAACACTAGACGGAACCTCTCTGAAACTAGTAGACAAATTCACCTACCTAGACAAATAAATACTCTCCCTATATTATAAGGCACGAAGGAAAATATTTTGTTTCTGTTGTTTTGTTTATATCAATTAAGAAAAAAGTATATTTCTATATTTAGGGACGTTGATAAAAGTTAAGATAGTGGCCTCTTTGGTTGTTTATTTGTTTGTTTGTTTTTTTGTTTGTGTTTTATGGCATATCAACCTTTGTCGGTTACTTAATGAAAATCCATTTTATACAAATAATAAGTTCTATTTCAAATAATTCAGTTTAGCATGAGTAAGCAGTTAAAATGTCAAAAACATTTCTATTTCAAGCAATTCAGTTTAGCATAAGTACACAGTTTAAATGTCAAAACAGCCTCACCATCAGATTGTTTAAAGTCATATCAGTACACTCGATGGGGAGGGGTCTTAATCCTCTGCAAACATGTTATGTATTCTATAGCCCCAGCCAACAAGGCAATCTGGTTGTTTGTGACAGCTTTCCTTTCAGACATTACAATTATTACAAGAACCTATGTTATATACCCCAATGAAGAAGCCATAACACTAATTAAAAAAATATATAAACTCCTTTATTCAAAACGTCTTATGTGGCGTGTGAGAGAAGGAGAGACAGAGGACTGCAATGATTGATACCACGTGGTAATACACACACACGGAGCCTTGTTTCTTCTTGCTTCTTTGACGGGAATCTGATACCGAGCCGGTTCTCACAATGCCCTTTCTCCCTAGCTTTCTTGTCTACTCCGCTGACTGCTCTCCCCGACTGACAGCTAGCGTAAAAAAAAACTTCTGTTATTATATATTTCTGGACACCCACACCAAATATCTTCCGGTACAATTCCCTTAACGCATTTCCGCTGTTCATTATTTACCTTAAAAAACAGGTGCATATCCCATTCGCGAAATCCACGCTAAACGGTTTCCAAAGGAAAATATTTAATAGCTATATAACTATATTGTTAGTTTGCAAGAGAAGAAGTAACAGCGCCAAAATAATACCAAAGATATTCGGTATCGTCTCAAGCAACGCAATTTCAAAATACTTTTTTCTTTATTTCTAAACGTGATCATTTTGTGGCGACGAATTTTAAAATTGTTTAAGAAAAGATTGAGAGCCAACATGAAATATATATATATATATATAGATGTATATATAGAGAGAGACAGACTGTGAGAGAGAAAGAGGCGGGGAGGGAGAAATGTACGTATGAATAGACTGAAATAAGTGGATTGGTTGATGAGAACAGAGTGAAATTGAGAGATAGATTGATTGATAGATTGGAATAATAATATATATATATATATATATATATATATATGATTGTTGTTTTGCAAAAAATTCCATGAATCCCAGGGGTCACAGTCTAAATTCCATGAATTAAATATATATATATCTAATATATATTTATTCATTATTATTATATAATGCGTCTATCCTAGTTATTGAGCACTCTCCATATTATATTGCACTAGGTTCGACACAAACCCTCGAAGTGATTTAGTAACAACCAACACTGTTATAGTATATATATATATATATATATATATATATATATATCATCATCATCATCATGTCGCGCTGGTAGCACGGATATCCCTGACCCTCTCTCGCCACTCCTCCCTCTCGTTCATCGCCCTAGGTAGGTCTTCAGGACAACATTCCGTATCCTCACATAGCTGCTGTATGTTCGTGCTGGTCATCCTGCTTTTGCACGGCTATGTGTGGGGGTCCATAAGAGTACATCTCTTATGAGTTCGTCCCTGCTTCTCCAGCAGTGTCCTGCATGTCTGGTTCGTCTAACTTGAATAGTTTTCGTGATAGGGGGCAGGTGGCCGTACAGTTGGTGTCTTGTGGGGTGTTGCCGCCAGGACTTGTTCAAGATTGCACGCAACATTCTTGTGTAATTGCCGTCAAGCTTCTTCTCCAGCCGTTTTGTTAGCGTCCATGTTGTGCACCCATATAGCAGTATCAATGTGACCGCTGCATATATATATATATATATATATATATATATATATATATATATATATATATATATACTTTAAGGAACGGGCATTTTAAGTAGGGAGAAACAGACGTTAATATTTGAAGATCATATTTTTGAAGTCAAATTGAAAATTATAATCAGCAAATTATCATTCGTGAATCTTTATTCAAATTATCGAATTACTTACCATACATTCACCACGTTTTTTTTTCTCGTGTAAGAGAAAAAAAAAACTAAAAATCAGTTCCTTGTTGCTATTTGACATTTGCTTTTGTTGAATTAATTCTAAGAGGAAATAGTCAGAAAAAAAGGGTTTCCTTTTTAAAGCCCCCCCCCAATATAACAAAGTATCAGTTGTTTTCTGTAGAAAATATAAAAAATGCGGAGCTAAATGTGACGTTATTGGGAATAAAAAGAAAACAGATAAACTATCGAAGTAAAATCATATATATATATACACACACACACACCTACACACACACACACACACACACACACACACACACACACACACACACACACACACACAGACATATATATATATATATATATATATATATATATATATATATATATATATATATATATATATATATATATATATATATATAAGGCGATTCATTAAATAAGAGGAACACTTTAGAAGAAAGCAAAATACACCTTTTTTAAAGAATTCTTTTTGCATAAATTCAAAACCCGATAAATCCGATAAAACCAACCAACCAACCAACCAACCCATCAGTATTGATTTCCTTGTAAAAGGTGGAACTGAAAACTAACGTTTCTATTGCCAAAGCTTTAAACAATATTTCATCTTATTTATGGAATGACTTTCGTACAAACTATATTCTACAGAAACAAAAATATGACATGAATATTTATCTAAACATGAAACAAAGAAAATAATCGATTAGTTTCTGAAAGTCCTTTTGTAAAATTGCATACTTTGATCTTCCATATTAATATGGAATCTTACAGCCACTCTTACTCTGAGTGTGCCTGGAAGTAATGGCAATAAAGCTGTCCACCACACATCGCAGATCTCCGGAACTGGAGCCTCACCATCAGGTGTAGTTTAGTGTCATACCGAGTACATACGTTGTGAGAGGATCTTACGTCACTTTGGAATTGCAGTCAGCGTATTCAACAGCCTTTGCTGACAGGGTGGACCAATTATTCGTGAACATCCAACAAATAATTTACAATTCTAAAAACACGGACTGGAACTCATAATTATCAAAAGATATTTTATGTCCGAGTGACTGTCTTACTCGCTTTATTCAAAAATGATATATTTTGCCTTTTAATCACTTCTAATGAACTCTCGCGATCCCCAGGAAGTTTACTTTGCGTAATGTATGTTAGAACCCAAGCCAAGTCAATATCTAGGATTAAAAAAAAAAGAAAAAGAAAAAAGAACTATTGATAAAATGTGCAGTCGAGATAAATGCAGTTTATGTACTGGCTTGATGCGATATAAAAAGTTAACTGCTGAATTTTCTTCTGTGTATGACTCTAAACTGCACTAAACTGTAGAATACACGGACTGCCCCTCTGCAGAGGAATAAGACACCCCCAACACGTGTCCTGCATATGACACTAAACAATCTGATAGCGAGGTTCCAGTAACGCTGGAACTTTGGAAAATGCAGAGTACCCATTCATTGCCATCGCTCCCAGGTCCACTCTGGCCCAGAATGGTAGCACCTGATAGGGGTCTATCTATGGGGTGAATAGAAATAGATTTCATATTTATACTAAATTGAATTGGTTAAATTAGAACCGTTTAACTGAATAGCTTGAATTAGAAATATTTTTGACAATTAAACTGTGTACTCATGCTAAATTGAATTGTTTGAAATAAGCTTATCATTCATATAGAAACAAATTTGGCATTAAATAACCAACAAAGTTTGATATGCCATAAAACCCAAACAACCAACCAACCTCTAAACTGCGTCTAGTGGTGAGACTCCACTTGTGGCAAACATTTATTGCATTTACTCCTTGGATTCTCACTCTAAGTAATAGTCCCTGAATTTTATTGACAAGTTCTCGTACATCGGCAGCAGTGTCTCATCGATAAAGTGGTGTGGATTTACCACTAGCATAACGTAGACTGCTAACGATGGATTATCGATCATATGGACGTTCGATCTCTCTGATAAAATAAACAAACGGTTTTCTTCCAAGCTGTAGCTCTGTCAATACTACTGAATAGATGCACCACATTGGCGCAAATAAGACGCATTGAGAAAAAGCTAGATGGAAACTATATAAAAATGCCACGAAATATTTTGAATTAAACCTGGAAGCAACACCCCAAGAAACAATAGCTGTACAGCTACTTAACTCCCATCTCAAAGACCATCAAAGTTAGATGAAGAAAACATGTGGGACATTTCTGGTGAAGCAAGGACAGGCTCATAAGTGACGTTCTTCGATGGATCCTAGACATGGACATTTCAGTATTGGCCGAGGAACAATAACTTATTAACATCAGCTCTCTGCAGACACAAGGTGTAGTTTGGAAGATAGGGATGGCTTGTGAGAGGGAGATAGATAAAGGGAAAAAAAAAACAATAAAAAAGTAGCAGAGAACGAGACAAGTTCTCGAGACCAAACTTTGCAGCAGAAATCTCATTTTAAGAATAAATACCTTGATAGTACTCCTAGTGAGATACCAATCACCATTCTTAAAATGGACGAGGGAAGAACTCATATAAATGGATCTGTGGACAAGGAAATTGATGACTATGCAGAAGGCTTTACATCCGTGAGATGACATAAATAGGTTCTATTTATCAAGAAAAGAAAGAGAAAGGGGACTCCCCAGCTCTGAGGATTGCATTGATGAATCGCGGACTATATTAAAAAGTTCTAAGAAAGACTAACCACAACAGACAATTTCAGTAATGACACCATAAGTAAGACGAGACTAAAAACACAGAAACGAGAAGAAAAGCAAATTTTTGACTTTTTTAAGCCACAAACTTTGTGAGATTGCCAACGAGAAAATCTGATGATAGTTAAGAAAAGAAAACCTTAAGATATAAACGGTATCTCTTTAAAAACACCTGATCCAAACCAGAAGAGCCACACCTAGTGTTAATGAATAAGAAAAGACAACTTGTTATCTGGTAAATTTTGCCATTCCGGCATACAACAAAGTCAAAATCAAAAAAGTAAAAAGATTAAAAAATAATTGGACCATGCTAGAGAACTAAAAAAAGCTGTGGAACATGAAGGTGACGGTGGTATCAGTTCTAGTTGGAGCACTTGTAACGGTCTCTAAAGGCTTGAAGAAGAGAGTTGAGGAATAAAAGTCAGAAGAATAATCGAGATAATGCCGACCACAACATTGTTGAGCTCGGCGACAATACCCAGAAGTCTCGGTGATGTTAGGACGCTTACTCACACTCTAAGGAAAGACTACCAGCTAACGCAGGGGTAAAAAAAACTCGAAAGGAGTATAACACAAGTAGATCCCTGCTGAGGATCCTCTCGACTTAATCTAGGTTAGCTGACAAAGCTGAAAAACAGAATAACAATAAGACAATGTGTTGAAGTATAATCTTTCGTAAATGATGTGGTTATCAAGTAGGGTCCTATTTAAAGAAAAGTAACGATTGATATATAACGCACCGGTATAACGAAGAGGCATATTGAAGGAATAATCTGACAGTAACACTTTCTTTACAAAAATATAACTCACTTATCTTTATTTCTCGATAGGGTCGACATTATATAAACGTGAGAGAGAGAAACAGAGACAGGGAAATGAAGGTCTCAGACTGCTATATTGGACCATATATTTGAAATCACCTTGATTCTATATTTAGGCACCCCTTAGCTGTTCTTCTGCTTCTCGGTCAGAGGCCCACCGCGCCCCTTCCATAGATGGCGCCCAACACGACTTCTACCGGGATTTGCTGTGACTCCAACTTGCTGACCAAGACTGGCCGCTAGACCCGGGGACGCGTATATGTATAATTTAATTTACGCTAACGTCTCCTTCCGGTTCGTGATTCACGTGATCTACTTACATCAACGTATTGCTTGTTTTCTGGTAATCACTTTGGTTACATAGCTGGAACATCCTGTCCTCGAAGTCCCTGATTGACAGATCTGTTAACGGTCAATATGTAACACCATAGTGTTTCTATATAGTTTGATTGTTTCAAGTATTCCCATCTGATACTAATAGTTTATAGACAGTTATATGGGAAGGAAATCCACGGGATGTAGTTGCTGACGTGCTAAACTGCAACATCTTAGTAAGCGTGTTCGAACTCCAGTAGCTTTATAACGTTCAGGTGCCTGTGGTGTAATGGTTATCGTCGTAGGAAATGGACACGGTGACACGAGTTCAAATCTTGGACGAGACTGATTGCATTTCACATAGCACTAATACCCTCGGGAAAGATATGAATCCAATTATTCTCCCTCCACTTATTGGTAAATAGTATGGCAGACTAGGTTCTTCAGCCTTGGTAAGGCAACTAGTCTAGGGAAGGAAAACTCTGAATTCACACCTGTTAAACTCCGCTTAAAAATTGACCTTGTGTCATATCCTGTCCGAGCGGAGGGGTTGGTAAATATGTATGACGTTCAGCTTCGTACTGAGACCCTTGAGAATATATGAATACCTTTATTCCTCCCAGATGAGGGTTTAATAACATCACTACTGTTTTAAAAGGGTGTTTTTGGCATTAGATACCCCACGAAGATAGATATGCCATTAAACCAAAGGAAACAAGGATTCATGTAATTTTTTTTATTTGATAATAATTGCTGCAGTAGCATAAATGAAAATACTCAGACGCCATTTTGTCTTAGGATGACCATTTCGAGACACATAATCGTTTACTGAGTTAACTTTTCTGATTGACTGATTGATCGATTTTACTTTTCTGTGACTTTTTTTTTTCATCCCGCTTAATTATATATATATATATATATATATATCTTTTAACCCATTTTTGTTCTAGGAGATTGTTCCATGCCTTTGCTTTTCAGTGATTGAGGAAATGTATTTCTACCATAAATAAAAAAAAATGTCATTAAAATATCTTGAGATGAGCAGGATGCTGACACATTGACCATTCATCATCATGTTTGCTGACTTGCCATTACTAAGAATAAAATATAAATTATTGAACCATTTATAGCAGGGTAGAGACTATATTTTATATATCTTAGCAAGACTTCACCCAATCAAATATTAAGATTCAAATCCTAGCACGGTATTATATCGAGTGTAAGAATGGGAAATATTTTATATAAATGATTAATTGAGTGAGTAATTGATTTTAATGGCATGGTAACCCGTCCGGGGTTATTTTGTGTCTAGAGATTAAGGAATCGCGTACTTTTTACGTTCATTCTTACATTTTTTCGTAATCGCCAAAGAGTTTTTTGGGGGCGGGGGGTGCACACGATTCTATATCAAAAGTAAAGTTAAACTGGCAACCGTAGTCGAGGGCGACCAGAAGGCTCCCTTTTCAATAGCTACTACACCGAGGTGGATATCTTCACTTTACCCTTTATACATACCTTATATTGCTGAGTGTAAAACAAGGAGGTATCAAGTACCATTTTTAAAGTCTTTGGTATGACGCGACATGGGATTGAACGGAGGTCTCCCGGACCATTGGCAAACACTCAACCCACTTGGTCAATGAGCCGGTTGATTTTAAAACATATTCATAAAGCATATACATTGCACCCTAAGGATAATAACGCTCCGTATCATGGTGGATCTGGGAGTAATGGCATTGAAGGGATACTTCAGATTCCTTATAACCCTAGAAATGAAGCCTCACAATCCGACGCAGTTTAGTGTTATACCCAAGACACGCCGTTTTTTTTTTACTTATACTCTTTCAGTCAGCATATTCTAAGCCTCTCTGGCTGAGCGGAATTATTTTTTTTTTTGCACAGTTCCGTATTCTAAAGAATTCCTAAAATTCACTAATATCAAGTAGCTGTTATTACAGTAAAAATTTTAACGCTGTGTTATAAAAGCGGGAATCTTTTATATACTAACAAGCTGAAGTACCTATTTATTTCGGGTAAGTCAAAGGTCAAAATTTAGATCACAGCTGCGTATAATAAAATTTAAATTATTTATTTGAGAGGCGCTTAAAAGTTTTGGGGATTAATAGTTCTAACTGAACAATTACGCAAAGTAATTAATTTGTTCGTCAGACTTAAAGAACTAGAATTAATCGTAATCAGTAATGTTTAATTAAGAGGGAAATTTTATTTTAATAAGTCAAATAATTCGTAAATCTTTTTCTTTTAAAAATTTCAAATTCTGTTTTGAAATGTCAAATTCCATTTATGTTTTAAGTCAACGTTGGTTTGTGATAATTACTTGTTATTACAGGAATCCCCACACCATTTTCACTAAGAGACCTTTTCTTAGACGAGGAACAATTTTTTTCATGATAAAGCCTTTCTCACAATTCAGTAATCATACGAACAAAATTATAAACTGAATTACCATGACCCGAAAATCCGGCAAATGTAGGGAACAATTGGATATCTGTTTCGACCTTATTAGATCTCATTAACTATGTATAATATGATCTCCCAGTAGATCAGTGTTAGAGTTTCAGATCTGTAGTCGCTGGTTCGATCTCCAGAGGGAGAGAGCACAATATACCTTTCTGATAAGACCTAGTCAGGTCGAAACAGCAGCCCAGTGGTTCCGTATGTCGCACACAGTGCATGCCGGATTTTCTGGTCATGGTAATTCAATATATAATTATACTATTTAAAAAAAATGGATGCCAATACAAACAAAATTTGGAAACAGCTAAACCATCTATGGAGGACTAACGAAACAATTCTTGTAAACGACTAATTTATAATTTGTATATATATATATATATATATTCGCTTGACGAATAAAGAAATTCAATATTAATCTAATGAATTAAAATTCGTTAAATTTGCTGCATTGCAAATCAATTAATCTTTAATCTAATATTTAATGTTAATTTAAATTAACAAGTTTGGCACAAGGCCACGAAATGAGGGTCACCACGATCTTAATTTTTAACTTAACTAGTTCTATTCATTGCCATAACACCACAATTTTTCCTAAAACACTTTCATGCTACATGGCTCAGCAAGTTAGGACTGTAGATTACATTGATTGCATCTCTGCAGAGAAGTAAGACTCCCAAACGAGTGTCCTGGATATTATACAAACCAATCTGATGGTGAGGCTCAAGTAATGTTGGAGCTTTGGGGAATGCAGAGTACTCCTTTATAGCCATTACTTCCACGTCAACTCTGGTCCGGAGTGGTTGCAATGCTGAACTGAATTGTTTGAAATAAATCAGTTTTTACATGAATGTAAACAAAATCTCTGCTCTTATGCTAAACTGAATTGTTTGAAATAGAATAGTTTGATAATTGAACTGTGCGTTTACAAATTACTGATGTTTTATTGATTTGTTAATGATACATAGCAATACTAGGAAAACATTAAGCTGTGTTCAAACAAATAGACAAATAGAATTATTTATATTAGAAATAGGTGAAATCATTTAACCACGAGGAAAAAATTAGCTCAGGCTCGTTTAAAAATGTAATTTTCAAAATCTGGTTACAAATCGTATATTTAATAAACATGCATAAAAGGAATTGGCATTAAATAACTTACCATGGTTGATATGTCATAAAACCAAAGCAAAGCAAAACAAACCAAGCCATACTACAGTCACCAAAACAAGTCAGTCGCTGCATGTATCTCTAACCAAATCCCATATTACATAATTGTGAGGCAGAGAGGGACCACTTAAAAATGTCAATAATTCATAATTACTGTTCAATGTTTACAGCAACATGTTTTTGTATTTATCGTCATTCCAAATTCCTACCTCTCTTTTTTTCTGCCCCAATCGACTGGGACTGCAGATTAAACAGACTGCATCTCTGCAGAGGTATAAGTTTCCCCCAACGAGTGTCCTGATATGACATTAAACAATCTGATTGTGAGGTTCTAGTAATGCTGGAGCTTTGGGGAATGTGGAGTATTCTTTATTGCAATTGCTCCTACGTCTACTCTGACCTGGAGTGGTAGCACCTGACAGGGTCCTATCAATGGGTCAAATAGAAGTAAACTGAGTATTTAATTGAAACTGAATTGTTTGAAATAGAAATGTATATTTGTATAAAATTTGATTTAGCATTAAATAATCTACAATGGTTGATATGCTATAAAACCGAATTCAACCGAGCCTCTTTTTTTCACGGTTTTATTCTCATAGAAAGTAACTATGTAGAACAAAATATCTAATATATATATATATATATATATATATATATATATATATATGTTTGCATAAACATGTCAAATAACATAGATGTTTAAAGAAATATGAATGCATGAAAACGTCGAGCCACACGTAAGACACTAATTTTCCTTTTAATTCGTGCAAGGAGATGATGCTATCTTGCAAAATAGCAAAATAGGATAAGACGAGTTATCTTGTCCATTAAATAATATGAGCAACCTTCGCAGAAACGTATTTTGTCTGTGTCAACTTAAAGATGAGTTTCCTTGTCAATAGTTTTTATTCAATAAACTTTCCTTAGATTTGACTCGGGCATCAGTTCGCTTAAAGCACCTGCTGTGGTTTGGTGGTCAGTCATCTAAATAATGTACTGGCACAATGCTGCTTTACTTCAGTGATGTAAAAATATCGAATTTCTTCAATGTGTTTTGACCGTAAGTCTTTGAAAAACTAAGCTGAAAATATAGGTATCTAGTAAGGATCGAATTTAATCTTCAAAACCCCTGTATTTTACTCAGTAGTGGTTAGTTTGAAACTGATTTGGCTGTTAGTTTAAAATTGATTTGGCTGTTAATTTGAAACTGATTTGGCTGTTAGTTTAAAATTGATTTGGTTGTTAATTTTTAACTGATGTGGCCGTTGGTTTAAAACTGATTTGGATGTTAGCTTGAAACTGATGTAGCCAATGGTTTAAATCTGATTCGGCTGTTATTTTGAAACTGATTTGGTTGTTAGTTTGAAATTGATTTGGCTGTTAGCTTGAAACTGATGTGGCTGTTGGTCTAAAACTAATTTAGCTGTTATTTTGAAACTGATTTGGCTTATTGTTTGAACTGATGTGGCTGTTGGTTTTAAACTGATTTGGTTGTTAGTTTGAATCTGATGTGGTTGTTGGTTTTAAACAGATTTTGCTGTTAGTTTGAATCTGATATTTTGCAAAGAAGATATATCTATTTAGTGACTTGCAGATAGAAAACAGTTAAAAATAAACAATAAAAAACCCGAATTGCCTCTTATACTGAATGCTGTCTAACAGATGAATTTGATTATATTAGTTGGGGCACAAGACTGGAAGTATGAGGTCCCCATTAAGAATCGAATTTCCCAGAAATAGTCAGCAAGACCGCGAAAGGTACCAAATCTTTTCTTTATACATTTTGCTTCGTTGTGGCATACGGCCAAAAATATGGAGCACCTATTTAGAATCGAATTCACTAATGATGGTCTGGTTTCGGTTTCTATGTTTAATGGCATATCAACCTTCCTAGGTTATTTAATGCCAAAGCCATTCTCCTAGAAGAACAGTAGTGGTACTATTTAACCCATAGCTGGGAGGATAAGGGGGTTCATACCTTTCCCGAGGGTATTTGCCCGAAAGTGAACGTAATAGCGCGACTGGAGTACGAACTCGCGTATTACGATTCCGCAGTCCATCGCTTTAACCATTACACCACGAGGACACCCCCCTAATGATGTTCTGTTAAACCAGCTTGCTATACATTACACTACGTAAGGTACCCATCCAAGAATGACAGATAAATATTTACGTTGAATATGTTCTTAAATATAATGCACACTTAACTTTTGATAAATACTTATCAGCAATATATTTATCCATTTATATTTATCCATTTATATTATTTCACTCATTATTAGATAAATTTCTACTTATATTTCATCTTGAAGCCAATGTAATATCCTTGCATATTTTAAAGCAGGTCTTCTTATTAAACACTGACATGTCTTTGTTGATTTGTTGTTAGTTTGTCTTTCAGTCGAGGAAGAATTGATTGAATAGCGTTTCTGCATTCAAGAAGTATTTTCTCTAAAAACTGAAAGAAGAAATAAAGACGAAAGAAGAACGTGGGTGTCTTCCACCCTTCTCTCTCGACATCACACTGTCTCACCTAAGATACAACTCCCATTCCTAGACTTACACAATAAAAAATGAATCTATATCTTCGTTTTGTCGTTGTGTTCCTAATGGAATAAAAAAGAAACTGTTTTTGTTGAATTGAAACATATGCATAGACAATCGACTCTTTGTTTTTAATTCGTCTACAGATTTCAGACGGCTTTCTTAAAAACAACTATCTGTTTAAAATTGAAATTAAAGTTGAAATTAGAATAATTGTTTTAATGTAATTAATTCTTTAATATACAACAAAATATCATCATTTTGTATATTCGAAGATAATACGAAATTTCATCTTGTTTCTTTATAGTCGAGAGAATTCAGTCGACGGAGATTAGAATACGCTGACTGTATCCCCTAGCAAAAAAAAAAAAAAATGAGGTGTTCTGGATATTATTGTTAACTGCATCTGATGGTGAGACTTTAGGTCTGGTTATCTAGACACTGTAGTTTTATGGATTATAAGAAGGTTTTGCTGGTGTGTATTGTTGAAAAATTCTGAGATTTGTGGCTGGCTTTTCTTCTGATTCCCAATCAATTTTAATGGATGGCAGAGAGTCTGTGAGGGATGATGAGAGGTGTGGGAGGAGTAAGGAAGTCAATACACTAGAGTTGATTGGCCAAAGGGTTAGGGTTACTATGTTGAGGTTTTAAGGGAGTTCAGGAAGAGGCCAGCATTCTTCAAATCGAGTCAGTGGTATTTCCAGCAGGACAATGCACCAGTCCATAACTCCATCCTTGTCACAGACTATTTGCCCAAGATGGACATCAAGACAGTTCCCCAGCCGCCCTATAGTCCAGACTTTGCTCCCTGTGAATTTTAGTTATTCCCTAAGCTCAGAGGCTGTCGTTATGAGACAACTGAGGAGATGAAAGAGGCTGTGGCGAAGGTCATTTACACGGTCACACAAGAGGACTTCCATGGGCCCTTGCAGAGGTTGTTGGAACGGTACAACGAGTGCATTGCAGCCGGAGAAGATTACTTCGAAAGGGACTAGAATTTCATTGGTGTACTATCAATAAAAGTGCCCATACGAAAAGAGTCTGGAAACTTATCCTATGCAGCTCGTATATTGCTATTTGTTCATTTCTTTTGTGTTTGATTTTTTAAAAGTCTTATTCAATCCCCACTGATGATATCTTCATTGCCATTACTCCTAGGTCCACTCTTAAACGGGGTTGTAGTGCCGGTTAGGGTACTAGAAATCAGATAAATCTAATTGAAAATTTATGGTATTCAATTGAAGCGTGTTCTAAAAAGAGACCATACTGGAAAGCAACAGCAAAAAAGTAAATATGATTACGATTCCTAAAACTCCAGGCATAAAATAACCTTAGACGTTAAAATCAATCAATCATTTATATTAAGTTTTTCACATTTTTATAATAAAATACCATGCGAGAATTTGAATTTGAAGTCTTGCTAATATACCAAGAATAATGTTTAGACTATACCCAGCCTTAAATGGTTCAATTATTCATATTTTATTCTCTATAATGGCAAGTCAGTAAAATCCGAAAGAGGAGGATGGGTGGCCAATATGTCAGCGTTCTGCTCATCTCAAGTCACTGAAGATGATGATCGTTGGTTGCTTACTTGGTTTTATTACGCATTAACCCTTTTCGGGTCATTTAACGCCGAATTAAATTTTAAACAATTCAGCATATAAGAATAGTTTTGTTTAAAATGTCAAAAACAGTTTTATTTAAAACAATTCAGTTTAGCATAAGTATGCCGTTTAAATACCAAAACAGTTTTATTTCAAGCAATTCGGTTTAGCATAAGTACACAGTTAAGTTCAATTTGACATAGATAGGACCCTGTCAGGTACTACCACTCCGAGCCAGATTGAACCTGGGAACGATAGTAATGAAGGGGTACTCCGCATTCTCCAGATCTCCAGCATTAATTGAACGTCATCATCAAATTGTTAATGTCAATACACGGACACTCATTAATGGAATTTTACTCGTCAGCAGAGAAACATTCGGTATATTCTACCGCCACAGGCAACTGGGCAAGCTAAAGGTGACTCTTTTTATTTATGGTAATAAGTACATTTCTTAAAATAGTGAATAGTAAAGCCATGGAAAAGTCTCCAAGAATAAAAGTACTTAAATTCCCATTTATATACATATATATATATATATATATATATATATATATATATATATTTAACTTAAATCGCGAGTCGGTTTTAGACTTCCTGATGATCCGTTAAGGTGAAACTTTAGTGGAAGATTTCCGACTCGCGATTTAAGTTAATTTTATAATTGGCTCCACTCGTGTTGAGCACTCTTATAATTTGTAGCATTGCAGTGTTGACGGGGGGGTTTTAGTTTTCTTTTGACCAACTGACTGCATACCTCTTGATTTTTTTCAAGTGGGGTGACGGGGTTAGCCTTTTCTTTCTTTTTGTCCAATAATATTTTTTCTTTTTTCCCTTGGGCGGTGATTCGAGATATTTTATCTTGTTCCTGGCGTTTTTTTTCTTTTTTTCTGGTAACCGTGAATGCTGGTAGATATTAGATTAGGAAATATATATATACATATATATATATATCTATATATATATATATATATATATATATACCATCTGCGTAATGGAAAGCTCTTCTTACGAACTGAATACTCCAGTATTCGGTAACGCAAAATGTAAGCAAACGAAATCTAATATATAATGCGTTATAATTACCGAGCTGACGTAGTTCCCCTGTTGGCTGAGTGGTAAGATACTAAGTCTAACGTAAAGTTGGGCAGGTTTCGATCTCGGCTTGAAGCGTCCTGCACGTGTAGCCATGCTGAAGAGTTGTGATACAACGAAACAGTCTGTCTGTGGATGACAGAATATATATATATATATATATATATATATATATATATATGTTGGGGGTACAAAAGTATCGAAAATTAAGTCAGAATATACCCCAGTATTAACTGTGCGTTTAAAATACGACAAAAGATGAAGTAAAGTCAATGAATTTCGACTATCCTTGGATTTTGAGTCAGGGGATGCTTTCAAAGCTTATACAGACCAGTGCTATTAGACAACGTGTTTCAACTGGATGAACAGAGGGGAAAGTGAGTTACTGTCGTTTTACTACATTCCAACAACCAATATCCCCGCCTCTCTGCTCTGATAATGCATACATCTTTAAACTTAAATCCCCCAAATTCCCAAAATGTTGAAAATATTCTGTGAAAACCTATTCTTTTACTAGTTTTCTTATTCACACAAAAGGCGCTGAAAAGTATGCAAGAATACATCTTTCAAGATTTACAGACAACAGTGCTTCTAAGCCAACATATATATATATATATATATATATATATATATATATATATATATATATATTAGTAATATCCAGTCGGAATCCAAAATAAATTTACAATGAAAAATCTAACCAGATATGAGTTTTATATATATATATATATATACAAGCATATTTGATTGAAGGATAAATACATTTTTTTTCAATATAATTTTCTTAGAAGCCTTTAAAATTTCCTGAAAATCGTTTTGGTTTTAGGTAGGAGTTGGTAGATCAATTTACCGAAATTGTCCTGAGTGCTTTTGAACTTTTCCTAGGCCATCATCAGGGGTTGTTTGCTCGTGTAAATATTTAAAAAAAAATCTTTGGGTTTTTTTATAACATCGCAAAAAATGCGTAAATCTATAGTTGGATTAAACTGAAATGCTAATGACATCGAACGAATTTAAAACAGAACGCAGCCAACGAACATAGAATAGTATTAAAAGAATATTTCTAAAAAAAATGACTAAAGGCATTTCAAAATATTGCCGCTATTTTCAAACTTAATTCTGATGATTCGACTATTTTGGTTTTTATATGAAGGGCTTCTAAGATTTGTAGCCGTAGCTTATTAATTAGATGTGCTATTAAAGAGACGTTTTCAACAAGAAGTTTTCAGAATTTGTATTTAAGGATAGTGTTCTTTAAAATATAAGCCTATGGAGCTAGAATTATGAAGATGCATAGTAAAATGTCTTGGAAAGAGTCGTTCTGTTTTAGATTAGTTCGATGTCATCAGCGTATCAGTTTAATCCAACTATACGTTTACCTAATTTTTGCAATGTTATAAGAAACCTTAAATCTTTCTTAAAAAACAGTCTTTACACACGCTAACCCCTGATGATGGCCTATGAAAGATCCAAAAGCGCTCGGGAAAATTTCGGTAAATTAATCAACCAACCCTAATCTAAAACCAAAACACTTATCAGGAAACCAGAAAGGATCCTAATGAAATTATATGGACAACATATGTATTTATTTTTAATCAAACATGCTTAAATGAAGGACTGCTGCAAAACCACACACATACACAAGCACATATATGTATGAAAGAGAGAGGGAGAGAGAGGGAAAGAGAGAGAGAGTGAGAGAGAGAGAGAGAGAGGAGGGAGAGAGTGAGAGAGAGCAGATAAACAAACTTGTTCCTGCAAGGAAGTGTATGTGGTCCAACGGTTATCGTCGTGACGAATGAAGTTGACAATTTTTGTTTAAATCATGGACAAGACAGTTTGGGTTTATTTCTTACGAATATCCTTGTAAACAAAGACGGCATAAAAAGCTCTTTAGCCTAGGTATGTAAACAAGTCTAAAGAAAGAAAATTTTGAGAACTCAAAATTAAAATCAGAGGACGTGAAACTACCAAGACCATGGCACTAATAAAGCCATATAGTCTACTTAAGCCGAAGGGGAATGTTTACAACCCTATGCCCTTCAAAAAGTTTGCTGGTCGAGACTTCTTCAGGAATCTGAAAGATGCAGTTTTTGTTTTTGCTTCAGTATAATATATGACAATGCTTTCTCGTTTTGTCTAGTAGACGTTTTACTGTAGATGGAACAGTATTGCCCAACTATATATATATATATATATATATATATATATATATATATATATATATATATATATATACTGAAGTCTTTGAGTATATATATATATATATATATAGAGAGAGAGAGAGAGAGAGAGAATGCAGAATTTTCATATCTAAAAAAATGCATTTTGCTTTTCATAAAATTCCTCTTTTTACTGAATGACCGACTTACATATCTATCTATCTATCTATCTATCTATCTACTCTGAAGTGTGTGAGTGTATATATATATATAGAGAGAGAGAAAGATAGAGAGAGAGAGACTGAGACACAGACAGACAGACAGACAGAAATTAGAAATTAAATCTCTGCATTGTCTGAAATGAATTCATTGAAAAAGTATTTGTTTTGGGGAGAATTCAACAACGTGGTGATTTAGATGGCGTCTTGCACGCTTAAACAGAAGTGTGTCGAAAATCATTGATGGCTAAGAAGAACAAACCATGTGAAATATACAGAATAATGTAGGATGTATACGAAGAAGCATATTTTACTAAAAAGATCTTTATAGATCAGCTAAACATGGTTTGCCAAGATAAAGCTGAGTGGAGAAAACCGTCTATGGATTGAAAAAATTCTGACTCTCCTGTAACGAAAAAGTTCCGGGAGCAGAGCAGTCAGCATAGAAGGAAATGCTGTCATTCTTTTGGGAAACGAAAGATGCCATCACTGTTGATTTTCTTGAAAAGGTGCAACTGCTAAAAGTACTTTTCATTTCCACTTCATTAGACAATGTTTAAACGTATTCATTGAATGGCCTTAGTATATAAATATATACTAAAAGAACTACCCAAAAGAAATAAGTTCAAATATATATATATATATATATATATATATATATATATATATATATATATACGTAAACAATGGAAAGGAATCTGACAGTACGGAGAAAACTGAAAAAACGAAGTAATATAAAAGTGAAGAATTTATTGCGAAGGAAAGTCGACCGCAGACGTTTCAGTTTTTCTATCTCTGCTTTTTGCATTTTATGAAACATCCATCATTGTCCTAACACTTGGTATTACCATTCTAAAGTCCCGATGAAGGTTCATTAAAAACAAAACGTTTAACGTCGACTTTGCTTCGCAATAAATTCTTCACTTTTGGATTATTTTCGTTTTGAATTTTCCTCCATATATATATATATATATACCTGTGTGTATATTTACACGTACATACATACATATACGTATATATATATATATATATATATATATATATATATATATATATATAAGTGTGTTTGTGTGTGTGTATATATATACATATATATATATATATATATATATATGTCGATCTATCTATCTATCTATATATATATATATATATATATATATATACGGTGAGAAAGAGAGAGACAGAGACAGAGAGAGATTGATGATACAGATTGAGTTAGAGAAAGAGAAATGCAGAGAAAGTTTTATTTCTGATGACAAAGGTGTTGTGATTTTATTTTTCGTTTTAGCGTTCCCGTGCTTGGAAGACATATTTTTTTGTAAAAAAGGAAATGGCAGAAATATCCCAAATTATAGGAGATACTTTATTATGCAGAAAAACGAAATTAGTAAAATCATCTCAAAGATTATTCTTATCTCATATAGAGTATAAACCACAAACAAACCAATCAACACTTTAAGGAAAATTAATTCCATTTTGAGCTAAAAATATCATTTCTTGTGTAACATTATAAAATAAAAACTGACAATATGAGATATTATTTATGACCAAAATCTATAAACTTTAATCTAATATAAATCACACACACACACACACACACACACACACACACACACACACACACACACACACACACACACATGGAATACTGTAGAGTTTTTTTTAATGAATAATGCTTAATAACATATGATTTTCTTGTTCAATGCTCCACTAAAAATGGCCAGTCGGCCGGGATAAAGAATGCACCAACTGCATTTCTACAGAGAGGTAAGAATCCTCCAACTAGTGTCCAAGATATGACTCTTAACAAGCTGATGGTGAGGGTTGAGTAATGCAAGAGATTGAGGAATGCGGAGTACCCTTTCAACGCTATCGCTCCCAAGTCCACTCTAACCTGAAGTGGAAGCACCTGATTGGATCCTCTCTATGTATCAAATAGAACTAAAAGAGTGCACTTGTCTCAAGATGAATTAAATGGTACATACAAAGGGTCAAGTGGAGCAATCCAAAGAAAGGAGTAACATCCTCCCCTACAGCTCAGGGTTGTAGCTATATAAAAGAGAGCCTTTGGGTTGCCAACTTTATTTATATTATATACATATATTTTATTATATATACATATTTTTTATCTTATTATTAAATATATATTTTTTTTATTATATATATATATATATATAGTAAAAATTTGTATGATGCTTTAGAAAGCTGCAAATTTCCATCATATATTTCTATCTTTGCCGAAACATTCATTATCCTTAAGAATGTTTAAAATTCATTTCCCATCATATATATATATATATATATATATATATATATATATATATATATATATATATATATATATATATATATAAAACTAAAACCTTCATTATCCTCAAGAACGTTGCAAATTTAACACCATCACGTTCTTGAGCATAATGAAGGTTTTAGTTTTATATATATATATATATTCCAGAGATGTTGAAGATTTATTTTTAAACACACACACACACACACACACACACACACACACACATACACACACACACTCATATATATGTATATTTATATATATAATGAAAACCTTTTGCTAAAATATTCATTAATAAGAATCTAGCAAATTTATTTTCCATTATATATATATATATATATATATATATATATATATATATATATGGCTAAAACTTTCATCATCCTCAAGAACGTCGCAAATTTAATTCCATATATATTTATCTACATATATATATCTTTTATTGCATATATGTTAAAGATTCGTTTCCAATCACACACTCACACCCTCACACTTATACATGATTAAAACTCTCCTTATCTTAAGGATGCTTCAAATATATTCATGACATACATATATATATATATATATATATATATATATATATATATATATATATATATATATATATATATATTTATCAGTAAAACATTTCTATTCTGTAATTCCCGCGTACATTTCGCTTCCAAAATGTGTAATTTCGCTGAGTCAAATTGTTTGAAATTAACTTCTTTTATTTTTACATTTAACGGTGTCAACAAAAAACTGTACTCATGCTAAACTGAATTTTTTGAAATGGAATTGTTATTGAAATTCAAAATTGTTACTTATCCTAAACTGAACTGTTTTGACGTTTAACTGAGTGTAAACAAAAAACTATATTTATTCTAAAATGAATTGTTTGAAACTTTTATGAGAATGACTTAAGCAGGCGTCGAATGACCCGAAAAGGGTTGATATGCCGTAAACCAACCAACCAACCAACCAACCAACCAACCAACCATCAATTTATTGCTCAAATTTTAATCATGCCGTTTTACATGTAACTTTAAACCAGAATATCAGAATATTATAGCGAGACGTTTCTGGCGCAATAAACTGCACTAATTAAGAGAATTAACATTTCTTAATCAACTTTGTAATTGATTAATAACTTTGAGATGTTTGAATTAGTGTGTAAATCATTAAAATTCTCAGTATCACTAAGATTTCTGTGAATTGCTAATTAATATAATTTAATCCATCCTAAATTAATATAATTTAATCCATCCTAAATAGGAAGGTTTGCAATCATCATTGCTAGGTACAATGGGAACCCGACGATTAAACTCGTCGTCTAGAATGGCAATAAAAGTGTGTAAACAATGGCCTACTGTACACCGAGGAGTCTTCGAATTTTTGACCATAGCTGACAGATGTGTGAACTTTGGTCCCCCAAAAAATAAATGATTATTGATATAAAAAACAAAACAAAAAAAACAAAAAAAAAACAGGAGTTTTTTCTTCCTTGATTAAATGAAAGTCATACAAATTTTCCTAGCAAATTGCAGTCAATTATTTCTCACTTTTTATAATTTTATTTTCGTATTTTTGTAAGATGCAGCGTAAAGTAGCGTTTTAAAATTGCTTTGATTGCCAGTCAGTGTTGAGAACAGAGGCTGATTTGGAGGCCGGCTGTTTCGCGCTTATTCGGCACTAACAATTACCTGCTTCAGTTTAAATACGCATGCAATGTAGTGGAGGGGACGTCTTTCTTTCATCAAAGGTAGGCGTGGCTCGTTTGAAGAGACGAATGAGTTAGGGATGTTGGGAAAAAGAATCCCATCTTGAACGCGTCACTTCTCTTTAAAAAGAAACTAAATTGAAATCACTCTACACTGACTAATGTATTAAAAACAAGCAAAAAAGAGAAAAAAAAGTTAAAAAAGAAATTCAGCCAATTGTATAATGAATTCTTTGACCTGGATGCCTTCGCCAATGCATTTCAGCTCAAACTAAAGTTCCGACGTTCGTCTGCTTTGTTTGGGAAATAGTACTAAAATCAGTATTAAAAAAAATCTTCTTTTGGGCACATATAAACACACACGCGCGCGCGCATATATATATATATATATATATATATATATATATATATATATATATATATATATATATATATAACAATATTACGGTCGTAATTGAAACACGTGAAAATAAATGAATAAAAAGTTTCGAAACACAAGCGCCAAATGATGGCTTGGTTTGGTTTGGTTTGTTGGGTTTTATGGCATATCAACCTTTATAGGTTATTCAAAGCCAAATCCATTTCAAATAATGTGTTTTATTTCAATCAATTCAGTTTAGCATGAGTACACTGTTTAATTGTCAAAAACATCCCCTTTTCAAGCTATTCATTTCATTCAGACAGTTCTAATTCAGCATAAGATCAGATTTTATTTACACACACTTCAGTGTCTAAACAGTTCTAAATCAAACAATTCATTTTGGTGTAAGTAGAGTTTCAATGTCAAAAACAATTTCACATCAACCAATTCAGTTTGGCATAAGCACGAAGTTTAAATGTAAGTACAGTTTAATTGTCAGAAACATTTGAATTTTAAGCTATTCAGTTTAGTCAAACAGTTCTAATTCAAACAATTCAGTTTAGTATAAGTATAAAGTTAATTCTATTTAACCCATAGATCAGGTGCTACCATTTCGGGTGAGAGTGGACCTGGGAGCAATGGCAATGAAAGGGTGCTTGTATTCCTCAAAGCTCCAGCATCACGGGAACCTCACCATCAGACTGTTGATTGTTATATCCTGGACTGTCATAAGGGAATGTCTTACCCCTCCGCAGAGGTGCAGTCGGTGAATTCTACAGCCCCAGCCGATTGGACTAAGCTCCAAATGACTTCAACAAAAAGTTAAATCATACCCAAAACATCGCTTTGAAATAGACTGAAATGGCTGGACACATAAATGCCTAATTAAACAAATGCCTAACTTAAATATCTGACAATAAAGGCTACGTCTAATTTGAAACACACCCTTTTAATTGCACTCGGACTAAATGCCCCTGGAAAATGCTCAACCTGCAAGACTGCGTAACCTTGTGAGATGCAAATTCACAACGCAGATGTAGTCGATAAACGAGACTAGTTTTCTAACTAGTACACAACGATAATGTACCCCAACAGGAAAAACGGATTTAAATCTGACAATGTTATTAGAAAAAATTTCCTTTAACTAGGGACAAAAAAACTTTCAAAGAGAATTTAAACAGTTTAACGTTAAGTCGTTTTTCTTTCACTGAGTGACATATTAAAGTAGAAAACGTTTTTCAAACATTTGAAAATATTTAAAAAACTCTCAAAGACAAACAGACATTTGCTATATAATATTTCAAGCTCAGGATTTGGGCTGAAAGCATTGTTCGCTTGTAATTTTATTTTCAGACGTCAGACTCCTTGTAGGGCAAAAGCTAGGCACTTCCATTGCCGGACTAAGCGTAACAGTTTTCGTCGTAGAAATTGGAATCGGCGATCCGTTTTCAATTCCCGGACGAGTCTTTTTGCGTTTCAATCCGTTATAAATCCATGTGTAGCATAGGACCAAAAAAATTAAAACGTTATGTCTGACAAAAAGAAATGAATTCACAGAAAAGAAACACTCGAAACTTGGATCTCAAGGAAGAAAATAGTAGTCGTTTTATTTTCGGGAATTACAGCGGACTGTTATTAAAAAGTTCATTCAATAGCGTTCTTCCTCACCTTCTCTTTTTTGTCGCTATCAAACGTCTTCTTTCTTTATCACTCTTTCCCTCCGTGCACTTCAGCTAGGGTACGTAGAAAAGGTTCACCTTCCTCTTCTTGGCGATGACGGCGGTGTTGTTATCGTCGGCCTGTTGATATTTATCATATCAGTCGGATTGCTATGACAGGTTGGGCTATGGCCTGGGTCGTACGGCATGCTCCTCTGTTGAAACCTGTTTGAAAACATGTCTTGAACTGCCAAAATCTCGCTACTTGATTTTCTTATATAACGATTTGATTGAATCAATTCGAAGGTTCCAGAACGTAAGATGCTCACCAGTGGAACAGTAGTACAACACATGAAAGTTCACGCGCGATTATATTAAAATCACGTCTTTTCTCTACAGATCACTTTGAATGCACGAGCGAGGTTCGAGACATTTTTGATCGTCAGATCTTTGTACCCAATGACTGATGACAGCTGAAGAGCTCGAATGTTCTTTAACCTTGAAGCCGCTGCAATTTTGATGACGGCGCCCGTCCGTAATATTACACATGAATTTACAAGTTCTCCACCCAGCTGTGAATAAACTGGGAAGCAGATTGGGTTCTTTGGCTTTCGTTAGCCAAAAAGGAAAATACTGTTTTCAAACTAGTGTCACATTCTGTCCGTTGCAGACCAGGTAGGTAAATACATGTATAACCTTTTATATATACATAACCCGAAATTACTGAGACGTTCCGGTATTTTTTTCGTCAACTAGCTCCTGCCAATCATGTCTAAAAGGATGATTTTGTTAAGTTTGTTATTCTGAAAGAGTTCCATTTGGGGAATCATTGAATTGCTGGGACAAGACGAACGCTGCCGGAGACAAAGATGAGATGAAGAGATGATTAATTGTTTATAGGAAATAAAAAAGGCGAACAGGTAGCCATAGAAAAAACACCACTTGATTAATTATTGTTTTTCAACCTCATTTTAGACTGGTTTCAAATCAGGAAGACATAAGTGGTACTTTTTGAGTCTCTGAAGGAATTGCTAAATCGTAGCCCACCCTAATGGAGGGGTCTCTAGCTTCGAAACTTTAACCGTTCCTTGTCATCTGTCCGTTTATCACTGATTGTCGCTTTTAAAAATCCCCATTTGTTTTTTGTTTTTTGGTGGGGGGTCCCCGTGAGCTATTTGCAAAAATACTGGACTGCAGCCTGGAAGTAAGTGAGTTGTGCAATGACATTCACTTTTAGACGATTGCCCTTGGGAAAAGAATGTTCTCCTTTATTCCCTTCTGGTAGGGGTAAAATTTAAATTGGCCTAATGAGTAGAATGTTCTCCAATTGTCCGGAAGACCGGTGTTCAATCCCAGGTCGAGTCATACCAAAGACTCAAAAAATAGTACTTGATACCGCCTTGCTTAATATTCAGCACTATAAGGTAAGGATCAAGAGTAAAATTGAGCAATCCAGGGAATGGAGTACCGCCCTCCCTTACACCTCGGGGTAGTAACTATTTAAAAGGGAGCCTTCTTGTCACCCTCGATTAAGGTCGCTAATTTTGCTTTTACTTCTAGGTAAAATTTAATCACTGCAGTCCTTCCACAAGGATTATTTTGGCATTAATTTACTCTCAAAAGTCTATGCGCCATTTAATAAAGAAAATCACTTGAAACAAAACAAAACTTTTGTGTGACGTTTTCTCGTGAGTGTTATTGTGTGTGACTTTTTGATTTCGGGCATACAAACGGTCACCAAGTTTACCGGGCTGGGAAGGCTGCTACTACTTTAAAGAAATGCCGCCAGAGCTGGGAGTATTTTTTGGCATCGCTCAACATTAAAACGACCTTGCGTCGCATTCCATCACTGAAAGAAAGTTGGAAAAATGCCTGTACATCCCAACGTCCAACACACTTGAAACACTTTTTTTGTTTCCGTATAACGTTCAAAAAGAAAAAAAAAAAAGAGAATACACTGACTAAAAATAAATAAAAGCCAACTCCCTTCTTACTTGGGCGGATAACATTCCAGCAGTCATTCATGATAATACCACTTGTTAGTTTTTGTAAATAATCCCAAGTGCTTATTGCGTATATTGCCATAAGTGATTTTTTGTATCACCACTACCAAAAAAAAAGCAAACTTTGTTTGAAAATACATTGAGTTTAAAAAGAATTACTGAAAGTTCGAATGATATATTGAACAAGTCCTGGCGGCAACACCCCGCAGAGCACCAACTATACGGTCACCTGCCTCCCATCACACAAGCTATCCAAGTTAGACGAACCAGACACGCAGGACACTGCTGGAAAAGCAGAGACGAGCTCATAAATGATGACACCTATGGATCCCCACATATGGCCGAGCAAAAGCTGGACGACCAACTCGAACATACATACAGCAGCTATGTGAAGATACGGGATGTAGCCCTGAAGACCTACCGGAGGAGATGAACGATAGGAAGAAGTGGCGAGAGACGGTCAGGGATATCCGTGCTAGCGGCACGACATGATGATGATATCATTCGATGTAAAAGTTGGATCGTATTGGTTAAGTTTCTTACATCAGAATAATGATTATTCTTATTTCAAAACCGAACATTTGGAATGACAACTGTTATAATCAGATAAAAAGAAAATATAAGCTAAATATTAAACTATTAACTGTCTATTTAGAAAGAAGGCCGTTAATGGCATTTATGCATTCAGTGAAAAAATCGAGCTCTCAAACAAGATATGGGATTGTGTGGCCAATAAAGGTATGAAAGAACCTGACAGTTGTTTACAAAAATATAAATCTCTTCTTTATAACTAGAAAGTGTCGAAATAGGCTGTAAGTGCGAGAAAGACAGAGGCAGAGACAAAGGACTCGGATACAGGGGCCGGACTAAGGCTGACGGGGGACTGCTATGTTGACCCTTTTCTTAACCACATTGTGAGTCTCAATTCAGGGTATTACGCCTTTGTTTCTTTGACGGGAAGCTTTTAGCCGGGGGTTGCCGCCCCGCCCCGCCCCTCTTGGCACTCGCTAGCTTTTCTCAGAATCTGATTAACTTGACAGCTCTTCCGACTGACTGCGTGGGTATCTGGGAATATACAATTTTCATAACGTCTAGTTGTTCCTTCCGGTTCTCCTCCTGGATAGTACACTCAAAAAATTCTATTCCCCTTCGAAGTAATCTCCTCCAACTGCAATGCACTTGTTGTACCGTTCCAACAACTTCTGCAAGGCCCTATGGAAGTCCTTTTGTGTGACCGTGTCAATCACCTTCGTCACAACCTCTTTCATCTCTTCAATTGTCTCACAACGACAGCCTCTGAGCTTAGGGAATAAGCAAAAGTCACAAGGAGCAAGGTTTGGACTATAGGGAGGCTGAGGAACTGTCTTGATGCCCATCTTGCTCAAATAGTCTGTGACAAGAAAGGTCGAGATTATATCATACGCTAGTATCTAGAATATTATTATTTACTCCAATGAGAATTTTTCACACCAGCGTTTGCTGATGGTTTCTTACAGGAGTTTGAATGATAGCTTGTCTCCTCAAGTCTCCAGGACCTTTCTCAGAATTCTGGCTGATATTCATAATGCTGTATTTTGGGGGGGTCACTATTTGTCCTCTTACTTCTGAGTCCGCCAGTCTTTGTACCAATCCTCTGAGGAGTACTCCAAGTGCACCCATTACAATTGGTATCACCGTTACCTTCATGTTCCATAGTTTTTTTTCGTTCTCTAGCAAGGTTTAAGTACTTATCTCTTTTTTCGAATTCTTTTATTTTGATTCAATAATCTCACTTTTGTTGTTAACCATCATGGGGTCTGGTCGTCTGGCCGATGTTAGGTGATCTGTTAGTATCACAAAATCTCAGAGTATTTTGTGTTTCTCATTCTCCAAGACAGATTCCCGATTGTACATGAACCACTCGTTCGTATGGTCAAATTTAAATTTCTTGCACAACTCTCTGTGGATTACCTTCCACACCCAGTTATGTTTTGTCTTGTACCGTTTTGCTCTAATTTACGGCATTCACTTGTAATATGATTGATCGTTTCGTTTCTTTCACAATATAACCTATATCATCTATCTTTGCTTTAATGTAGTTTGTCCTAATGGCGTTGTTTTGCCCTGCTATAAGAAGGGATTCAGTTTTTTCTCTCAAGGTTTCTCTTTCTTAGCCATTTCCAAGTCTTCTCGTGTGAGATTTCGTTTACAATTGTTTTTCTTCCTATTTTTTCTTTCTAGATATAGTTGTTTCATTGATCCTTGGGCTATTTGTGTTGTTTCCGGTTAATATAATCAGTCTTCTGCCATGCTTTTTTATGTTGTCTTCGAGACGACTTATCGATATATCGATACTATTTTGGAAGTCCTCTCCCTCCTTCTTCTCTTGACTCATATAATCTGTCAACGTTATCTCTGGGATATAAGGCCAAATACATTGTCATGGGCTTTCTTGTTCTCTCTAGTCCATTTGTTGAAATTCTCTCGTCCACTTTAAGAATGGTTCAGAGTATCTTATGAGGGGAACAGTCCAGGTGTCTATCATTTTGATGTAATTTCTGTGACATAGATTGTTTTCGAGCAGTTTTTTCATTCTCCTGAGGTATTTTTTTTTTTTTAATTTTCTTTCGTCTCCTTTTGTTTGATAGTATCCGCTTCCAAAATTACTAAGTACTTGTAAGTTTCCTTTTCTCCGATTGTTCTGAATTTTTCTTTATTCGCTGGTTCTAGTCTTTCTGTCATTTTCGATTTTCTGCTTTTCATTATAAGCGTCGGATATTTTTTATGCCAAATTCCATCCCTATATTGTCTCTGTGTATCTTTACTTCCTGTTTTAGGATTTTCAATTCTTTTTTATTTTTGCAAAACAGTATAATGTCGTTCATGTACATTAGGTGGGTGATTTTTTTCGATTTATGAAGTTCGTAGCCACCTGTACATCTCCTAAAGATGTGATTCAGTGGCACCATCACTATAATAAATAGAAATAGTGATAGTGCATTTCCCTCGAAGATTTCTCACTGCATTTTAACCTTTGTTAAGCTTTTCCCTCTAGCTGTCAATTCCACTCTCCAGTTTTCCATCCTATTCTCGATTGTCGGATTTTACTTCGTGTGAGTTTTTTCACACCAGCTTAAATTGATTGTCTTTCACTAGAGGCTGTGTGACAGCAAGTCTCCTCAGGTCCTCAGAACTTTTCTTAGTATTCTGGCAGATCACACTAATGCTCTATTCTGGATGGTCTCTATTTATCATTCGATTTCTTTCTCTTCATCCTGCCTTACCAATCATTTGGAGATTAGGTAATCTGTTTGTCTCAAAATCTCAGAAAACTTTGCGTGTCTTATTCTCTAGGACGAATTCTGTGTTGTGCATATACCACTTGTTTGTATGGTCAAATTTCACTTTCTTGCACAATTCAGAGTGGATTACCTTCCCTAATCATTTGGTTACCTTTCCAAATGTGCTAATAACAACTGGTATCACCCTAACCTACATGTTCCCCATCGTTCTTAGTTCTCTGGCAAGGTCCAAGTAGTTATCTCTGTTTTCGCATTTTTCACTTCGAGATCTGCTGGGACGGCCAAGTCCACAATACTGCTGATTTTTTGCGATTTATGACGTTTGTAGCCGGCTGTGCATTTCCTAATCATGTGATTCAGTGACATCATGTCTATTACAAATACTTGTGGTGATAGCGCATCTGATTGTTATATACCTCTCTGGATTTTCAAATCAGCTGAACTTTTTTTTCTTGCTATCAATTCCCCTTTCCAGTTTTTGATGGGTTCCTCGACAAACTTCTTGAGGTTATTATCGTAATTATTTGACTTCTTACCAGATTTTTACACGAGCGTTAGCAGGTGGAATTTAACAGGAGTCTAAGTGACAACAAGTCTCCTCAGATCTCCATCACTTTTGTGTGCATTTTTATTGATCTCTACAATGCTGTAATGAGTTCGGTTCTTCCTCTGATTTCTAATTATTATTATTATTTATTTTTATAACTCCTTTGAGAGTTTTTCACACCAGCGTAAGCTGATGGCTTTTCACTGGAGTTTGAGTGATAGCAGATCTCCTCGAGTCTCATGGACCTTTCTCAGTATTCTGGCCAATCTTAATAATCCAACTCTTCCGAATTTTGTGGGGGAGTGTTCCAAGTGAACCAATTACAATTGGTACCTTCAAGTTCCTTAGTCTTTTTTTACTTCTCTAGTGAGGTCTAGGTACTTATCTTTCTTTTAATTTTACTCTGTGATCTGGCGGGATAGGACAGTCCACTATTCGGCAGGTTTATTTTTGTTGAATATCTTTTATGTTAGATCATCTTGCGGAGATTAGGTGACCTGTTTGTTTCAAAATCCGAGAAAACTTTGAGTATTTCATTCTCCAGAACAAATTCTGTGTTGTACATATACCACTCGTTTGTATGGTAAAATTTCACTTTCTTGCACAATTCCTATAGGTTAACTTCCCCATCCAGTTGTGCGTTGTCTTGAAGACTTTTTGCGCTAGTTTGTTGCATTCGCTTATTATCTCGTTAATCGTTTCGTCTCTATCACCACTTCACCTACATTTGATATTTTGTTGAGTCCTTCCTGTAAATGTATCAACATAATTAGTGGTTATAGTGTTGTTTTGTATTGCCGTTTGAAGAGATTCTGTTTCTCTCGTAAATTTTCCTTCCGTAGCCATGTTCCTTTCTTTTCGTGTTGTTGTATAGCCACATAATACATATACATCTGCAGATGCATGCAGAATCATAACGACGACACAATAAAGACGAGCGACACAGTTCTTAGAAAAATATACCTCTCACTTTATTGAAAGGGTTGTGTGTGAGAGGGAGTTGGAGATCGAACAGAACTGCAACATATTGACTCCCACTCTTCTGGTCATAATCGCGTTTCTTTCCCGTTCTCCTGAGCTGCTCAACTGGGGGCCTGGGGCCCACTCTGCTGGGTGCAGGTTTTCTCTGCCGCAACTTATCTCCAACTCGTCTGATCCCCAACTGACTGAATTTCCTGTACACTGAGATATATAATAGTTCCATGCCCACCTTCTTCTTGTGGGCGTCACAATTTTGCACTCATTCAACCTGTCCACGGTAAAGGTTATATTCTGATATTCCTCGAGCGGATGCACCTGTTATTTACACTGGTGCGTTTCCTATTTTGACAGCCCGGCCGGGTCGGAGGTCAATATACAACAGTGTAAGGTTTCAGTAGTTTGTCGTTTGAAATATACATACTGTAGTTTTCCTTCCCATTTTTGTTTCCTACATCTTGTTGTTTTGTAGATACTTGAGTTTATTATTATCATTATTATTATTATTGAGAGTTTTTCACACCGGCGTCAGCCGATGATTTTTCATTATTATTACTGAATAGCATTAACTACTTGAAAACATAATAGTGTATAAATTAATATTATTGCATACTGAAACCCAAGAAGCGTGTTCAAATTATTTGCATAAAATAGCAGTGTATGATACTGTACAACTGTTTGTTTTTGTATATTAACCTTTGTAGTTTATTTAACGTCAGAGCCATCCTTCAAGAAGAACAACACCGGTACTATTTAACCCATAGCTATGAAGATTTTACCTTTCCCAAGGATATTTATCCGTAGGTGAACTTAATAAAGCGACTGGTGTTCGAGCTAGCTAACTATGATTCCGCAGTCTATCATTACCCCACGAGAACACACACCGCTCAAATGTGTACTAATAATTAATTATAATAGACGAATAAAAAACGATCGATTTGAAAAAACTAGTCGCGATGGAACAGGGAAAATAAAAATAGTTATGATTATCAAGCATTTACAAATGAATTACACCAATCCCTGGTTTTCCGGGGTTCACCTGGCATTCGGGTTGAGTGGGTGTCATTGTGTTCTCTGCTTGGTCCTAGGTAGTATTTCTTCAAGCCAATTCCTGCTTGGCAGTAATGAGTTCAGTGCTTTATGCCTAAGACGAAAAAGGGTATACCTAAAGGATCAAGCATTTTTTGTTTTTTTTTATGATGGCTGCACATGAGAATCGATTTGTGCGTAGCCCTTACTTATAAAATGACCTGCTTAGGAGAAGGTTGGAAAAATAGAAATTTACAAATGAACTAAAATTTTGCATTGTATGAAACCCTAAGGGATTGATATGTCATTAAAAAAACAAAATCATTCCAAAAGTTGCCCTGACGGCTAGGGCTGTAGAATTCACCGACTGCTTCTCTACAGAGGGGTAAGACTCTCCCTCCGATGGTCCTGCATATGAGACTAAAAAATCTGATGGTGAGGTCCCAGTAATGCTGGAACTTTGGGGAATGCAGAGCACCCCTTCATAGCCATCGCTCTCTGGTTCACTCTGACCCGGAGTGATATCACCTGATAAGGGTCCTATCGATGGGTTAAATAGAACTAACGGCATACTTATTGTCACGTGATGGCTCACGGAGACGAGGAGGTGGGAATGATACCCCCTCCGTTGAACTAAAATTATCTAGCAGTCAAAAAGTGACCGTTAGAAATGGTTGTGGGTCACACAGATGTTTGCACTTAAGTGACCTTGGGGTCGCCGGACATCGGAAGGGGAAAGAGAAAATGAAGCCAAATGATTGGTGGGGGGAGCCTCAAACGGAAGTAGGGTCCCCTTCCCCTCAACGGAAGAAGTACAAAAAAAAGTAGTTTTTGGACAAGTCTCGTGGCAGACGGACGATAGCCATTTCACTCCGGGCTAAAGACAAAAGACTGAGACATGAGAGACCTGAATCTCTCAAGCCAGCATTAAAAGCAATACAAAGTCTATTAGCCCGTGAAAGAAGAGAAATTCTCCAGTGGAACCCCGTCAAAAAAATAAGATAAGTAACTTTGGGACATTTTCCCTTTACACCCAAATTTTTGTTTACCACTCTCTCTCAATTTGGAAAAGGATAAAAGCCAAGAAAAGACATTTATATTCATGGACTATCCTATTATATATTTTTGACACTTTGAACATATATATGTATATAACCGTAGTAAAGAACTTGTGTATTTTAATTTTACCATGTGGTCTATGTTATTATTCCATGCTTTCCTTTCAGCTTCTATTCGCCTTACATTATCTTGCTTAGAACTGTCCTCTTAATTCCTAAAGTATCACACGGGAAACCGGAGTTGCCGACGGTAGCAATATTAATATTATTACAATTAAGACCTATAGGCTCACTTTCTTCCATTATCTCGGGGAAAGAAGAAAGCGACCTGGTGGGTGTGTGATAGTGTGAAATTTGGAACCCCTTGCCAGCGGCGGTCAGTCTGGCCTTACATTATTCCCTCACGTAATATGCCAGTTCTTATCTGGGAGAGAAAAGAACTCTGAACAGGACTTATTTCTGTAGGGGATCAAGTGCCAACCTGCCCCGTCTTCACACGTGCGAAAAATAAAGTCCCATTTTGGGATTATCGCAATTTCGCGTCACCGACTTAAAATGGTGTCTCGTCCGGGGATATTTTAATCTTTTATTCCAGACCAAAATTGGGGGCTCGTTTCCGGAATGATTATTATTAATAATATTTATTGCTATTAGTCGTGTGACAATTCCTGCCGTTTAAATCTACCCTGGGAGACCGTGAAAGAAAAAAAAGGAATATTGCTGAAACAGTCAAATTACTGGTTGATATCACTGTTTGGAAAATTTTTTTAAAAAATGGACAAAATAGAGAACTTTTTAAAAGAACCCTCCATGGAAAAGTTGGAGAGGCTGAGAAAAAGCGAGATAATAAAAATTGGCGGGAAGCTTGAGTTAAATGTTCAGAATTCTATGAGAAAGCATGAACTCGTGAGAGAAATAGCAAGGCACATGGTGGACGAAAATGTTTTCGAGGAAGCAGTATTAGAAGAGCTACCAACGGAAATAAGAATGACTCCAGAAGAAATTGAACTGGAGAAAATTAAAATACAAGCACAAATGGAACTACAGAGAAATAAAATGGAACTGGAGAAAATAAAAATTCAGCAAGAAACAAGGCTGCGAGAAGTCGACTTGGCAATAAGAGGACGCAAAGAAAGCCATGACAGTTTCGAAGTAACGAAGCAAGCGAGGCTAGTCCCAAAATTTGAAGAAGCCAACGTGGACGGGTACTTCGCACATTTTGAGCGAACTGCACTAAATCTTGGATGGCCGAAAGAATGCTGGTCGATGCTACTCCAAACTGTGCTGACAGGAAAAGCACAGAGAGCATATGCAACTCTGCCGACAGAAAATTGCGCCGACTACGATTTGGTGAAAGCAGCGGTTCTTAAAAGCTTCGAATTGGTTCCAGAAGCTTATAGACAGAAATTCAGAACACAGAGAAAAACTGAAAACCAGTCTTATATGGAATTTCTGAGAGAAAAGGAGAACGCGCTGGATAAGTGGTGTGACTCTAAGAGGATAGACGGAGATGCTGAGAAACTCCGGCAGCTAATATTAGCTGAAGAATTTTTAAACTGTGTGCCAGAAGAAGTCAGGGTCCACCTAAGTGAAAGGAAAACCGACGTGACTTATGAAATGGCTGCACTAGCAGACGAATACATCCTCACACACCGAAAGACGAAGGAAAAAACGTTCACGGGAAACAGAGTGAAATTCAAAGCTGAATTAAGTCCTGAAGGAAGACCTAAGGAAGAAAATAGAAGGACCTTCCAAAGTAGCAGCAGAACAGTGGTCTGCTACAAATGTGGAAAGGCTGGTCACATAGCCATAAGGTGTCAGCTTGGAAAAGGTCCTGAAAGAAACCAGACCCAGCCGAGAAAACCTCAAGGAGCTGTGACAACAACTAGAGGAAACCAGTCCTATCGACCCTGGACGAAAAAAGGGATGATAAGAGGCCCACACGGAGGACCAGTGGAAGTCTCAATTTTACGAGATACCGGAGCATCTCAGTCGTTACTTCTACGAAATAAATTACCTAAAAGGGTAATAGAAGCAACACGTGAGACTGTGATGATAGAGGGTATCGGCGGAAAGAGGGTAAAAATACCGCTATGTAAAATAACCCTTAAGTCCCAGTGGAAAAACGGACCAATTCGAGTTGGGGTGGTAGATAAACTACCCATGAAAGGAATTTCCCTTATACTGGGAAATGAAGTAAAAACTAAAAAGTGTCACCCGGAAAAGATGGCGAAAATAAGCGCCATAAATGAAGACGGAAAGATGGCGAAGATGAACGCCAAAAATGGAGAAAGCAAGTTGGCGAAAATGAGCGCCAAAAATGAAGAAAGAGAGATGGCGAGAACGAACGCCCAGCATGGAGGCAAGATGGCGGCTGAGCCACGTGGGCGGCACAAACGACATAGTCGCTCGCAAAGTGAGAAGGTGGAAAGAAAAGAAGTGAACCTTCCACACCTCAATAAACGGAAAGAGAAAAGGACCAGTCGTCAGAGAAAAGATGAAGGTCCAACGAATATTAGGAATAAATTCCCTAATACTTATCGAGAGGATAAGAGGAAAATAAGAGGGCCCTCACAAGCGGCTAAGAAGGAAGAATTTAAGAAGGGCGACGAAGTCCTGCTACTGTCATCAAATAAAGGACCCCACTGTGGTGGACGATATATAGGTCCTTATGTAGTAACACGGAGGATAGACAAGAGGACATACAGGATTGATACCCACGAGGGAAAGAAGCCGACACAAGTGTGTCACACAAACAAATTGAAGAGGTATGTCCGTCAAGAAGGCCAACCTCGAAAAATTAAGAACTCGGCAATGCCGAATAAATTCGAGGAAAAATTAGGCCAGTTGTCTGTTTCAGAAAGAGAGGGCTTAGAAAAATTAATAAAAAAGTACCCAAGTTTATTTCTCTAACGCCCCACAAAAATGTAGTAGCAGAATATTCTTTCATAGTTGTTGAGAGAAAGAAAGAGAGAGAGAGAAACTACAGGAAATGAGGAATTCTCGTCCCCAATGCTGAAATATGAGATGGACGAGAAAGTGGTTCGTCAACAAGTGACGAATAGGGGAAAGAGAGAAAAGGAAAGGAAGTTTCTTCCCCCAGAGCTTAAGAATTAAAATTATAAATTCGTCAAAAGTGACGAAGAAAGAAAGAAGGACTTACCTCCTCAAGGTTTGAAATATGATACGGCCAAAAGCCGAGAGAGAAAAAGAAAGAAAGGAAAACGAGATTAAAGAAAAGGAAAAGAGAGAGAGAAAGAAAGAGAAGAGAAATTGTTTCCCCCTATAGTGAAAATTAGGAAGGACGAAAAAAAAAAAAAAGGGAAAGGAAAGAATTCGTCAAAGCGTGAAGAAGAAGGGGGATGAAAGAAAAGTAAAGTGAGAAAAAAAAAGTGAAAGAAAAGGAGAAAGAACAGTGAACTGAATTGCCTTTTTTTTTCTCTATGATATTTCTATTCATCTCCCTTTCTTCTCTTAAGCGGGGAGGTGTCACGTGATGGCTCACGGAGACGAGGAGGTGGGAATGATACCCCCTCCGTTGAACTAAAATTATCTAGCAGTCAAAAAGTGACCGTTAGAAATGGTTGTGGGTCACACAGATGTTTGCACTTAAGTGACCTTGGGGTCGCCGGACATCGGAAGGGGAAAGAGAAAATGAAGCCAAATGATTGGTGGGGGGAGCCTCAAACGGAAGTAGGGTCCCCTTCCCCTCAACGGAAGAAGTACAAAAAAAAGTAGTTTTTGGACAAGTCTCGTGGCAGACGGACGATAGCCATTTCACTCCGGGCTAAAGACAAAAGACTGAGACATGAGAGACCTGAATCTCTCAAGCCAGCATTAAAAGCAATACAAAGTCTATTAGCCCGTGAAAGAAGAGAAATTCTCCAGTGGAACCCCGTCAAAAAAATAAGATAAGTAACTTTGGGACATTTTCCCTTTACACCCAAATTTTTGTTTACCACTCTCTCTCAATTTGGAAAAGGATAAAAGCCAAGAAAAGACATTTATATTCATGGACTATCCTATTATATATTTTTGACACTTTGAACATATATATGTATATAACCGTTGTAAAGAACTTGTGTATTTTAATTTTACCATGTGGTCTATGTTATTATTCCATGCTTTCCTTTCAGCTTCTATTCGCCTTACATTATCTTGCTTAGAACTGTCCTCTTAATTCCTAAAGTATCACACGGGAAACCGGAGTTGCCGACGGTAGCAATATTAATATTATTACAATTAAGACCTATAGGCTCACTTTCTTCCATTATCTCGGGGAAAGAAGAAAGCGACCTGGTGGGTGTGTGATAGTGTGAAATTTGGAACCCCTTGCCAGCGGCGGTCAGTCTGGCCTTACATTATTCCCTCACGTAATATGCCAGTTCTTATCTGGGAGAGAAAAGAACTCTGAACAGGACTTATTTCTGTAGGGGATCAAGTGCCAACCTGCCCCGTCTTCACACGTGCGAAAAATAAAGTCCCATTTTGGGATTTTAGTTCAATTTGCCGTCACACTTATGCTAAATTGAATTGTTTGATTAAACTAAATAGCTTGAAATAGAAATGTTTTTGACAATTAAACCTTACTTACATTTAAACTGCGTGCTCATGCTAAACTGAATTGTTTGAAATTGAACTGTTTTTGACAATTAAAATGTACTCATGCTAAACTGAATTGTTTTGAATACTGATTATTTACATAAAAATGGATTTGGCGTTAAATGACCTACAAAGGTTGATATTCCATAAAACCCGACCAACCAACCAACGTCATTCCAAAAGGAACAACACGATGTATTTATGTATGTTTAACTTGATAGCTTAAACAAATATAAGTACTTAGTGTTTGTGTTTCGTAGTTTTTATGTCCGCTGGAATATCCATTTAAAAGACAACAGAAAACTCGCACAGTTTTAATTGCCATTTCACATATATTTCTGTGTTAGAGCGCTACCGAGACTATGTGTTAAAGATTGGTGATAAAAATACTCGGTTATTTTTCCTGTGAGTACGTAAGTGAAGACTGATGTTATCTTTTGTTGTGATAAAACTTTATCTTTTTACTTTTACATGGTAAAAATAAAAGAAATACAGAAATAATAGAATTCAAAAGACAAAAGTTTGTTGTGGTCTTGTATTGTTGGCATCACGAGTTTTTGATGTTTAAATTTGAACAAAGATTAACAATCACTACGGCTGACGAGATATCTCGTAAAAAAAGATTTTTTTTTCCCACTGAATTGAACAGTTTTTCTTTAGTGTTTCCAGCGTTTGTATTTTCATAGCGGTTTGATTGTTGACACCTGTGTCTGACAGAATACGTGTAATGCAATTATGAAGTTCCTCTTTTCGATGTTCGTACCTTTCTTCTAATAAAGCTAGTCTACTTTTTGTTCGAGGGGTGTTCTGATATGGCATAGATTCAAGATAACACTGAAGACGTCAATAAAAGCAGAAAAAAAAAAGAAAAACGACTGTCAAAAATGGCTTAAGTCGAAATATTTCACGTATGTATGTTTGATAAAAGAAAATATTTAGGTTTGTTTAATAGCATATCAACCTTTGTAGGTTATTTAATGCCAAATCCATTTTAAAACAAATAATCAGTTCTATATAAAACAATTCAGTTTAGCATGAGTACACCGTTTAATTGTCAAAAACATTTCTATTTTAAACTATTCAAGCAGTTATACATAACAATTCAGTTTAGTGTAGATACAGTTTCAATGTCAAAAATAGTTCAATTTAAAACAATTCAGTTTAGCAAAAGCACGCAGTTTAAATGTAAGTACAGTTTAATCGTGAAAAACCTTTCTATTTCGAGCTATTCAGTTTAGTCAAGCAATTCTACTTCAGCAAATTCAGTTTAGTTAAAGTACAGATTTTCTTTACACATAGTTACATGTCAAAACAGTTCTATGTTAAACAATTTAGTTTGGTGTAAATACAGTTTCAATGTCAGAAAACAGTTCTATTTGAAATAATTCAGTTCAAATGTAAGCACGGTTGAATTGTCAAAAACATTTCTATTTCAAAGTATTCAGTTTAGCATAAGTATGCCGTTAGTTCTATTCAACCCATATATAGGGCCCTATCAGGTGCTACAACGCCGGGCCAGAGTGGACCTGGGAGCAAAGGCAATGAAGGGGTGCTCCGTATTCCCCAAAGCCCCAGCATTACTGGGACCTCACCATCAGACTGTCTAGTGTCATAATCAGGACACTCGTTGGCGGGGGTTCTTACCCTCTCCGGAGGTGCAGTCAGTGTATTCTACAGCCCCAGCCGACTGGGCGACCGAAAGGTTTTTGTCAATTAAACTGTCTACTTACTTTTAAACTGATACTTATGCTAAATTGAATTGTTTGAAATGGAAGTGTTTTTGGCATTAAAACTGTACTTAAGCTAAACTAAATTGTTTGATATAGAACTGTTTTGACATTTAACTATGAGTAAACAAAATCTATACTTTTACTAAACTGAATTGTTTGGATTAGTGTAACATATTGACCTTCGACCCAGCCGTCAATCGAGGAACAGGTGCATCCGGTCGAAGATATTATTGACTGTGGACGGGTTGAATTGGGTGCAGATGCGACGCTCACAGGAAGCAGGTGGATGTCGAACAATGATATAACCCGGTGCGACAGGAAGTTCAGTTTGTTTGGAGTCAGTTAGTTGGAGATAAGATGCTGTAGAGAGAATCAGCACCCAGCAGAGGACTATGCACCCTCAGGACTCCCGATTGAGCAGCCCAAAAGAACGAGAAAGAAGTGTTGCTAAAGACAAAGGAACTGGGGGTCAATATGTTGCAGTTTGTTCAGTCTCCAACTCACCTCTCACACATAACCCTTTCGCAACCATTTCGAATAAAGTGTGAGAGGTATATTTTTCTAAAGAACTGTGTCTGTTCGTCATTATTGTTGATTTCGCTTCCGCCTGCATCTGTATATGTTTCATAAGAACCGTTTGACTAAACCGAATAGCTTGAAATAGAAATTGTTTGACAATTAAACTGTATACTCATGCTAAACTGAATTGTTTGAAAAAGAACTGATTATTCATATAAAAATGGATTTGCCTTTGAATAGATAAACAAGGGTTAATATACCATAAAAACCAACCAACCAATTAACCAACCAACCTATCTATATAGAACGAAATAGAACGAAACTCCTTGATTAAGCTAAAATGAATAACTTGAAATAGAAATGTTTTTTGACTATTAAACTGTGCACGCATGATAAACCAAATTCTTTGAAGTAGAATTGATTTTTGCGAGCAATATTGAATAAGTCCTGGCGGCAACACCCCACAAAGCAGCAACTTTACGGCCACCTGCCTCCCATCACGAAAACTATCCAAGTTAGACGAACCAGACACGCAGGACACTGCTGGAGAAGCAGAGACGAGCTCATAAAGGATGTACTCCTATGGACCCCCACATATGGCCGAGCAAAAGCAGGAAGACCAACTCGAACATACATACAGCAGCTATGTAAGGATGTATCCCTGAAGTCCTGCTAGAGGCGATGGATAATAGGGAGAAGTGGCGAGAGAGGCCAGGGATATCCGTGCGAGCGGCATGACATGATGATGATGATGATGATGACAACGTTTGATATGCCATAAAGCCCAGACAACCAACCAACCTACATCAGCTATGTACGGACACACGATGAAGTCTAGAAAATCTACCTGAAGCGATATTAGAAACGAATGGAGAGAGAGAGATATATATATAGAGAGAGTAAGGGAAATCCGTGCTTGTAGCATGACATGATGAAGATAGAAATGATTCCTTTACTGAAACCAGTTAAAAGTACGGCCGCCAAATTGGAAACAAGCTTAGGGTTAAGTTAAGGATTGTCACAGGAAATAAAATCGGGGAATTGACTTCAAATCTTGGAGCACGTCTTTTGCGTATCCCTTGGATTCATTTGATTTCCCTCCAGGTATGGGCAAATAGTAGTGCCTCTGGGATCTTTAACCTCGTTTGGGTAAACAGTCTAGGAGATTGGGCAGTCGGCTGAGTCTGTAGAATATACCGAATGCTTTTCGGTAGAGGGGTAAGATCCCCCAATGAGTGCCCTGGATATGATACTAAACAATTTGATGGTGAGATTCCAGTTATGCTGGAGCTTTGGGGAATGCAGAGGAATCATTCATTGCCATCGCTCACGGGTCCACTCTAGCCAGGAGTGTAGCACCTGATAGGGTTCTATCTATGGGTCAAATAGATCTAAACCGTTGTTTCGAGAGTTTACTATTTTGATATTTAAACTGCATACTTATACTAAACTGAATAAAACATTTACATCAGGGTATTGCCTAGTTGACTGGGGCTGTAGAATACACCGACTGCAAATCTGCAGAGGGGTAAGGCCTCCCAATGAGTGTCCTCGATATGACACTAAAATATTTAATCGTGAGGTTCCAGTGATGCTGGAGCTTTGGGGAATGCGGAGCACCCCTTCATTGCCATTGCTCCCATGTCCACTCTAGCTCGGAATGGTAGCACCTGATAGGGCCCTATCTATGGCTTAAATAGAACTAACTACATACTTAATGCTAAACTGAATTGTTTGACTTAGAACTATTTGGCGAAACAGAATAGCTTGAAATAGAAAAGTTTTTGTCATTTAAACTGCGTACTTACGCTAAACTCAATTATTTGAAATGGAATTTTTTAAATAGAACTGTTCTGACATTTAAGTGTGTAAACAAAATCTATACTTATATTAACTGAATTGGTTGAATTTTAACTGTTAGACAAAAGTGAAAAGCTTGAAATAGATATGTTTTTGACAATTAAGCTGTGTACTCATCTTAAACTGAATTGTTTGAAATAGAACAGATTATGTGAATAAAATGGGTTCGGCCTTAAAGAACCAACCAAAGCAGCCAACAACCAACCAGTCTAGTAGAAGGGAAAACTATGAATTTAAGCTCGCTTAAAAATGGACTTGGAGTCACATCCTGTCCCAAAAGAGAAGTTTGGGTAAATACTCATTTCCAACACATGTTCCAGTATAGATAAGATATTAAAAAGCATAAAAGAAATTTATTTATCATCTGTTTTCGTGGTCTAACGGTTAAAGCGAAAGTCTGCGGAATGATAGTACGCGAGTCCAAACTCCAGTCGTGCCATTATGTCCACTTTCAGACAAATACCTTTGAGAAAGGTAAGAACTCCTTCACCCTCCCATTTATGGGTTAAATAGTGTCACTACAGTCTTTTTAACACGCTAGATTTGGCATTAAATAACCCCAGAAGTTTAATATACCATTAAATAACAAACAAACCAACAATCTGAGTTTTTGCTCTTCCATATTTAGTAGATATTAACTATTTGGCTATAAGAACTGCTTAGTCGGTTAGTTTCACTGAAAATTACATCTGCAGTGAAGTCTATATTAACTAAATGCCCGTACACTGTACAGATAGTCATGTATATTAGAGGTAATTACTTTTGTTCTGAGATATGGTATTAAGTACGTTCATTGTATTTCCTTTAGTTCGATTGAAATAAGTTAGAAATCTACGAGGGGCATACAATTTTCCAGAATTTTTTCGTATGAGCATTTGAAATTGTTGTAAACTCTTGAATATTCAGTATGTTATTGCTATACATCTTATGGGATGACTGACCAATTTTTATGATTTCAGGTTCAAATGATCAGCTACAGAAACAATTGGAATACACCCTACTAAATCCTGATTGTCACAGCTGGTGAATTTCAAAAATATGACACTTTAGAAGAACAATATGCAATAAAATTATGTTTTAAACTTGGAAAAAAAGCCTCAGAATCGTATGGAATCTTGCATAAATCGAGCATTAATTTTTGAGTGGCATAAGAGATTCAAAGAAGGCAGGGAGTCTGTGAGGGATGATGAGAGTTGTGGGAGGAGTAAGGAAGTCAATACACCAGAGATGATTGGTCAAGGCGTTAGGGTTAGGGTTACTATGTTGAGGTTTTAAGGGAGTTCAGGAAGAGATTCCGTCGGAAGAGACCAGCACTCTTCAAATCGGCTCAGTGGCATTTCCACCAGGACAAAGCACCAGTCCACAACTCCATCCTTATCACAGACTATTTGACACGGATAGGCATCAAGACAGTTCCTCACCGTCCCTATAGTCTTGACCTTGCTTCCTGTGACTTTTGGTTATTCCCTATGCTCAGAGGCTGCGGTTATGAGACAATTGAGGAGATGAAAGAGGCTGTGACGAAGGTGATTGAAACGCTCACACAAGAGGACTTCCACGGGGCCTTTCAGAAGTTGTTGGAACAGTACAACATGTGAATTGCAGCCGGAGGAGATTACTTCGAAGGGGACTAGAGTTTCATGTGTGTGCTATCAATAAAAGTGCTCATACGAAAAAAGTCTGGAAACTTATCGTATGTACCTCGTATTACTTCTTTGCCACATGTTCTTTAGAGCTGATAACGTCCCTAATGAATGAGTTTTATTGAACAACGACAATTAATACACATTTCTTTAAAGTTTTCTAACAACTGAAGGTGTGCATTTCATAGTGAATCTTCAGATTTGGAAATGAAGAAACGGAATATAAACCTTGTGGTTGTCGCTTTTGAAAGCAAAAAGAAAGCGTAGGGAATTGCTTTTGTCATTAGGAAAAAAAAAGAAAAGGAAAGGAAACTAAACGTGAAATACGATCAAAGAATACCGTGTCTGACTGAGTGAGGTATATGGATTTAACTTCAATTAGAAGACCTACAAAAGCTTACAGGTTGGTTTACTTAGGAAAAAATATGACGAAACAAAATCTACAATTTTAAGAAAAAAAAGACGTCACACAAAGGAAAAGAAACGGAATATAGTTTGATTTTATACCAACAAATTGACAAATACATAAAGGAAGCCTTGTGTACAGATATGTGTGTGAATGAGTGCATGGGTATGACTTTATTTGTCTATACAATTATAATATATATATACATATATATATATATATATATATAGAGAGAGAGATAGATATATAGATTGATAGATAGAAACATGTTTGTGCGCACTCCTTTACTTATGCTCACGGACATATATGTATATCTATATATATGTGTGTGCATAAGACAGAGAGAGAGAGAAAGAGAGAGAGTAACAGAGAAAAGTTGCTATCTAAAGTTTCGTGAAACTTAAGATATGAAATGACAACCCATTAAAAATAAATAAGTAAATAAATAAATAAATAATAATAATACATTTTTCTATTTCTCGCTAAGTGATTCGTGATATCCGGTCTGACATGAAAAATTTTGGTACATTGACTGATTGACAAACTGATCAATCTCCTTAAATTTCATGATCTTTTCGGTGGCATTTCCCCCCCCCACACACACTTACACACACACACACACACACACACACATATATATATATATATATATATATATTCGTGAGTGTGTGTGTGTGTGTGTGTCTGTGCACAAACATACGAACACGCATATTCTTTTATGTTCGTTACACTGATAGAAAATTACAATTGGCAATCAGAAAAATAAAAAAGTCTGAAAACACACAGACACACAGACACATATATATATATATATATATATATATATATATACACAGATCAAATTACATATTTGTGTTTGAGTGTGTGCAGGATCGTCTGTTCGTGTGAGTATATATATATATATATATATATATATATATATATATATATATATATTATGAACTTAAGCTACTTTGAACAAAGTAACAGCAGACTCACCAGATGATAAATCTGATGACGAATCAGTCATGCTTTTGCGACAAAGGCATAAGTACCACTAATTTTACGCTACGACTCCAGATAAAAGGTCGTTACGTTACAGTTCTCTAATGGATGTTTGTACTAAGACTACACCACATAGACGATTGCAGCACTGAGGTTCTAGCGATTCTATGAGTGTAGCGCAACGCCTGAAGTGTCAGTCGAATATCTTGGTAAACTCTACCCTTATGAAGAGACAAGCACACCAAATGCCGTCTTGGTTCACTCGTACTAACGCTTATTCTCTAAAACAGTTTTTAGTAGCCGTCGAAAAGAAGGAAACAGAGTATAAAAATGTGACAACTGCTTTATGATAGATAGATAGAAACAAACTGTCGTTATTATCTTTCTTGTTTTCTGTTGTAGCTCTCGTAAGTGCTTTCTGGTTCCACCTTTATAGCTTCGTGGTGGGTGTGGAATCGTTTCTTGGTGCTCACTCAAAATGGCCACCGTAATTTTTGGCCGTCTTCACATCGTCGTGGCTAGTGTTTAATAACTGACATTACATCATCGAGTCTCATAACGGACTAGTCTCTCCTTTCCTGGTTTCTCTCCTGTGTCCACTCCCCAAAAGGCTTTTCTGTCTGAGTTACTTCCAGCCAATTAGAACTCGTAACTAATTTGCTGCTGAAACATTTCTATTTTTAACCTGAGCGTTCCTAATTTTATTACCTGAACTGAGAACCCACCCGCAAGAACTTACAACTACACAAGAATTTGTCGGTTTTCCATCACTTCGTGAACATATTTGATCATGAAGTGCTCTCCTTCAATAACCCTTTGCCGTATTAATAACTTCCCTCGAAGGAAACCTTAATTCATTAATGAAAGAATTAAATAACTGAACCTGAAATGAAACTGAACCTGAAACGAAACTGAACGTGAACATGGCCTGCCTCTTTTGTTGTGGCGTGATTGTCAGTGTAGAAATAGAGTAAGGAAAGGAAATCGATGAATCGATTTCTCGAAGGTCATAAAAGCTTTATTGCTTGTGTCTTGTTTAGCTTTCCAAGTCCGTGAAGATAGTACAGAGTATATCGTAGTCACCTGACGACAGCTGTGATACCATCGGTGTCTACCAGGGCAAGTCGGCACTCCCTGATATGCTATAACTGTTTCCGGCAGCACACACACACACACACATACACGCATATATATATATATATATACATATATATATATACACATATATATATATATATATAGTGTGTGTGTGTGGCTACCGCCGTGGGAAATAAACGCGATAACCTATGTTTAAATCCGGAACTAGACTTTTTACATTTTCATATACCACCGGTAGCGTTGCAAAAAGCCCGAATCCAACTATTCTAGCTTCGCTTATGGATAAAAAGTAGGGCAGACCGGACTCCTTAAACTTGGTATGTCAACAAGTCTAGTAGAAAGAAAAGTCTGAATTCAAGCCTGTTAAATTTGTCTCAAAGATTGACTACTTGTACAAAGGAGTAGGTAAATATATTTATGGGATGACATATTTTCAGAAATCAACCAATCAACAATTTACAAGAAAATCCACAAAATCTTTGCGTTCTGGTTTCATCAGCAGACTAAGATTATATAGATGCTTGTATTTAGGAACGGAAACTTTCCATTTGTCACTTTATGCTTTTAGATCTTAAAAGCAAACGGAACGACAAACCCATTGACTTCATATCATATATATATATATATATATATATATATATTATAAGAGTGTTGGTTGTCACTAAATCACTTTATGGGTAAGTGTCAAACCATGAGTTCTTAACTGCCTGATGATTGTTGTTTTGCAAAAAACTTCATGAAACCCAGGGTTGCAGACAATATTCCCTGAATTATATATATATATATATATATATATATTTGTGTGTGTGTGTGTGCGTTTGTGTGATTTGGTTTAGTTTGATTTTATGTTATGCAATGCCAAAACCATTTTTAAACAAATAAACAGTTATATTTTAAACGATCCAGTTTAACATAAGTAGAGTCTTTGTTTACATGCAGTTGAATATCAAAACACTTCTATTTCAAACTATTCATTTCAGAATTAGAACAACTTTGGTTTATTCACATTTATATTTCAAAACACTTCTATTTCACACAATTCAGTTTAGCTTAAGAACAGTTTTTGTTTACACACAGTTAAATGTCAAAAGACTTCTGTTTCAAACAATTCAGTTTAGCATAAGTACACTGTTTAAATGTCAAAAACGATTCTATTCCAAGCAGTTGAGTTTAGTCTAGGTACGCGCTTTAAACACTCAGTTAAATGTAAAAACAATTCTTTTTAGCGTGATTACACAGTTTAATTCTATTTGATCCATAGATCGGACCCTATCAGGTGCTACCACTCCAAGTAAGAGTCGACCTGGGAGTGATGGCAATGATTGGTTCCTCCACATTCTCCACAATTAATGGACCCTCACTATCAGATTGTTTAGTGTCATAACTAGGACATTCGTTGCAGAGATGTAGTCGGTTTATTCTACTGTTCCAGCCGACTCGGATAGTGAGCGTGTGAGTATATATATATATATATATATATATGTGTGTGTGTGTGTGTGTGTGTGTGTGTGTATGTGTGTGTGTGTGTGTGTGTGTGTGTTAGTATGTTTATCTTGAAGTTTGAAAAGGGAAACTTTGAAATATCGCAAAAACATCCACCAACCTGCAGGATTAGATTTTATTTTTCACTATCTTTTAAATAAAACGTTTGGAAATACTGCCAAAATATTTGAGTCTGATACATTTCTCCAAATTGTAAATCGGTTTATGTTTTTAGGTTTGTTTGTGTGTGGGTGGGTGGGTGATTGTCCACTCGTACCAGTTCAAGTTTTTTGTTCACATCAAAGAACATTTTTTTCATATACTTAAAAGCTGAACACTTAATTCGAAGAAAGAAATATTTACAAAAAAATAAACAAAAAAAAAAAAAAAGAAGAAATTAAAGACAAAAATAAAAAAATGAACAAGAAAGGAAACTGACTTTCATTGTTCGCTGAATTATCGAGAAATAATATTTACATTATTCAACATATTTTATCATTATATCAGTTGTTTTGTTCTTATTGTTTACATTGGTACATTCGTTTAAATTCGGACTGATATAAAGAATATGAGATATTTTTCATTATTCTACATATTAAAAAAAAATCGTATTATTTCAATCAGAATATGAAAGCTATTTCATGCTTCGGTCTTCCTCAGCCGTAAATTGCATCTGATCGTTTTAAAATTCAATAAGTGATTTTGTTGATTTCTTCATATTCATTAACCTCCAAGCCAGAGCCTAACCACCAAAAAGAGTTTTGTGTAATATTCAGATCAAACCAGGTGAGATATTCAGTATATTATAAGCTATAATTACATGGTGAATATATATATGTCTGGCGGCAACACTTCACAAGGTACCAACTATACGGCCACCTGCCTCCCATCACGAAAACAATCCAAGTTAGACGAACCAGACATGCAGTACACTGCTGGAGAAGCAGGGACGAGCTCATAAGTAATGTACCCCTATGGACTCCCACATATAGCCGGGCAAAAGCAGGACGACCAGCTCGAACATACATTCAGCAGCTATGTGAGGATACGGGATGTAGCCCTGAACGATATGGAGAAGTGGCGAGAGAGGGTCAAAGATATCCATGCTAGTGGCACGACATGATGATGATGATGATGATGATGATGATATTAAAGACATATTTATATTTTTTAAAGACATATATATATATATATATATATATATATATATTAATGACGGATATATATTTTTTAAAGACACACACACACACACACACACACATATATATATATATATAAACACTTATAAAATGTTATATAATCAACTTGTAATGAATGTATTGCTCGATTTTCTTGATAAATGTTTTAGATAACATTTATTTAGGGATTGATTCTTGGCATTGTTTAAGAATTATTAAATGAGTAATTAGTTTTTCATTCAGATTAGAAGAATATTGTTCGTAATCTTCGATATTTACCCGATGTTCCTCCTTGCAAAAGAATACATTATACATGTTTTATTCGATGAGTTTCATTAAGGTGTCAGTTTGAGTACATCAGCTAAATCTTTTCAGAGAATGATGATGGTGATGATAAAGTGGGAATGAAAGAAGTTGCAGTTGGTGGTTTTCCTATTTTTGAACTGGGAATTTCATCACAACAGGACGATCCAAGAAAGATTCGTCTAAATAGCGTTGATTCCAAAGAGTTGGAAGCAGTTGCCACAAGAAATCATGCTAGTTTTGCTACGGAACTCACTAAGAAATTTAATGTAACTTTTAGGACTGTCCTTTGCCAAATAAAAAGGATTGGAAAGGTTTTAATGGTTGAAAAATAGGCCCCAAACGCCTGTCCTCAGAGAATCTGGGAGACACTTGTTGAGAGATAATTGACTAAAGAACTTTTAGTAGAGCTCGGTTGGGAAAAAACAGGTTCATCCTTCATATTCTGCAGAACTTGCTTTTTTTCTGATTCTCCTTTATTTCGGTGATTGCGGAATCATTTGGATGGTATTTGGTTGACATTCAACGAAGAGGTTGAAAACAAGTTGGTCTCGTATTTTGCATCAAAACCTAAACAGTTTTTCAAGTGTGGTATCTATAAGCTTTTTGACTATGGGAATCATTCTTAAAAAAGCAATGGAGGTGGTGTAATTGATTAAATATATATATAGGTATATATTTTTCATTTATGATATATACTCTAAAATCAGACATTACATTAGCGCCACCTTCATAAATATATAGATCACGCTTACATTAAGACACACACACACACACACACACACACACACAGACACACACATATATATATATATAATGTTTTTTCTGAAAATTTTCTGCTACAGTAGCATATCCATTAGTATAATGAAAAATGTTTTCTGATCAAAGGATCTTTATTTAGTCTTATATATATATATATATACCCTTAGACAGCCAGAAACAATCCACATAAACAAATAAGTTGGTCAAGTTACGGCCGATTTGAACGCACTCCTCTGAAACCTAATAAAAAAACACATTAACAAAGTGTACCCACACACACACAAACTTTATACTTGCTACAAAAAAACTCCATAGTTTTGTAATCACACTGGCTGTCTCGGCTCACCTAGTTATTAAGCAGGGGTAACTAGATTTAAGACTATCATGGTCTACTTGAGCTCATCTCCAGTTTAAAAAACTAGTAAAGACATATGTGAGAACCCATCCTTGTATTCGAGAGCCCATCCTCCTCTGCGAGAAATTAAACTCGCACACAAAAAATATAAACATAAGAAATTACACTGAGAATCACCCGGAAAGCTTCAGAATGTTTAAAAAAATTGGTTTTGTTTGGTTTTGTTTTATGGCATATCAATCATTTTAGGTTATTTAATGCCAAATCCCCTTTATACATATGTATCGTGTTTCTTAAGAACGTGTGCTCTGCAAGGTCTCGGTCAGTAGAAAGAACAACTTCGGACGTAACACCCACAGCGCGAGACTTATAATATTTGTTGGACTGTACCGCTTCGGTTAATAAATAATTAACTTCCTTACGATACAACAAAAACGTTTTATCAATATTAGGTGATTGGAAAAAACTTCGCCCTTACAAAAATTAAAAAATCCTGTGTTTTGCACAGGACTAGTAGGGGAACAGAGGTCCCCGCAGACTTTCTCGAAACCTATGTATGGCACTAGACATTGCTGTCTAGTTCAAGACATAACCCGGCATACGTGCCCGGACCCACATTTGGGTTCGTGAAACTGCTTGCCTCATCAGGCTGACATTGCACCAAGTGAGCCGATGAGCAGCATAGACCAGCAGGGTTCGAGTCTCGGCTCGTTTCCGATCTTCCCCTCACCTTTATCCCCACGTTAATCGGATTTCAGGCTTTTGACCTTGTGTCAAGAAATGTCTGGTGGAAGGCAGCGACAAATAAACACAGGACTAGTAGGGGAACTCCTTGGCGAAATGAATAAAGTAGTAGACTGCCATCTCGAAGTAATCGAGTTCAAATGCAAGTCACGTTCTTAAGTTGATTTTGAGGAAGGTACTAAACCCTTAATCAACCTAGTTATGTGTTAACTAGGTTCACTGCTGTTCATCTACGAGGATGACTTTGGTATTAAATACTCCACAAAGGTTGATATACCATTAAATAAAGAAACAAAACCAGGCCTGATATTGTGGTTCTGATTTTAAGAACCAGTTTTTCATTTTGAAAAAATTCTCCAAAAAAGATGTTTTAAAATAAAACTTAAATTATGCCTCTATTGCTATTCATTAAGACTCAATAAAAATATAAATGAATAAAAATGCTGACATCATTAAATATTTTAAAAATTCAAATTCTGTCGTATTTCTAATGTTTCAGTGGTAGCAGCAATGCGATTAGAGTAATTGAAAATATCTTACACTGATTCCAATAACTGGGTGAATAATTGATAAGTTTAGCAACGTGGCAAAACTAGTTAGGCGAAAAATGAATGTCGACAACTCGTAAATATTTTAGAATTTGTCAAATGAATTCTTCAGGAAATAATGTTTACGAAAGCAGCCATTAGTCTATGGTCGTTAGATGTTCAGAACGAAAAAGTTGTTGTTTTTTTTAAATTTTTGAGTGCATCTTGAATGGCTTTAAATATAAGCTTTTGGCTATGTTCGTGTACAAAAGATAAAGAAAGGGAACGAGAGAGAGAGAGAGAGAGAGAGAGAGAGAGAGAGAGAGAGAGAGAGAGAGAGAGAGAGAGAAAGAAATATAGAGATGAAGAATAAGTGTAAGAGACAAAAAGACAAAAAGAGAGCGGCATATTGTGATAAAGAGAGAAGGAAAGAGAGAACAAGGAAAAGAGAGAAATAGAGACAAATGCAGAAAGAGAGAGAGAGAGAGAGAGAGAGAGAGAGAGAGAGAGAGAGTAAAAGGAAGGCAACGAATGCCTGGTGATCAAGGAGAAAGAAAGGGGAAAATAGAAAAATTGAAATAAAAAAAGAGAAAGAGTCGGAAAAAAAGAGAAAGAATCGGAAAGAAAGACGAAAAGAGAAATAGAAACATATAGTGATAAAAGAGAAAAAAATGAAAATTAAGGAAGAGAGAGAGAGAGAAAGAGAGAGAGAGAGGGGGGAAGACAGAGAGAGATAGAGAGAGAGCGAGGGAGAGAGAGAGAGAGAGTAGAAAGATAGAGATTGTAAAAGAAAGAAAAACTAGAAAAAAGAAGAAAAAACTAAAATAAAAGAGAGAAAGAAAGAGACATAAAAGAGAGAAAGACAAGGAAAGGCACATTGGGATAAAGAAGGAAAGAAGAATAAGAAGGAAAACAGAGAGAGAGAGAGAGGACTAGGACAGACAGAAGGAACGCTTAGCCAGTTCGTTTTGCCTCATAACTAACATAGCAGCTGCAGAATGACTTTATTAATAACGTTTGTATCAGTCCTTCTATAAAAGATCAGAGTGTAGTATGCGTCCAGTCTACCCAGTATAAAAATTTCGTTTCTCTGTTTTTTATGAGAATAGATGTAGTATTTGTTTACTCATAGAAAATGGATACACATACAAATATACAGTATTTGTCAAAAGTATTTCAACACATTTTTTATCGCTTGGTTTGGTGTGTTAAGATTGAGAGATTACAATATAAAAACGAAGTTTTTTTTTGCCATAAGTATAAAACAAGAATGAATTGAAATACTTAAGGGTAGTGTTTTCTGTAAGAAATTGATCATAAGGGCAATAGAAAGTACTTCAGAAAAAGTATTCAAGCAATATAATCTTGTTTAATATTGCATATGTCATTAAGGACTTTGTACCATCAGGTTGTTCAATTGATTTCGTTTGGTTTTATGGCATATCAACGGTTAGTTGTCTAAATTTCTGAGACGAACCTTGTTGATTTTTATCATTAAGGTTTTTTGGACTATTGTCTTCATCTTTATTGTTATTTCCACAACGTTTCGGCCGATATGTCCTCCGGCCATCTTCAGATGTTTGTCGAACTCGGGAACCTTCACGGAACTTCGAACTACGTCCTTTATTGAAACCATGGGGGTCACCTGTTCTGATTCCGTTAGTCATAACCGGGTACAAGTGTTAATTATTCCTGTATTGTTACTCACCTGTAGTGAGGATTGAACCTGAAACTTTCAGATGATTGTCTCCTTAGAAACTCAGGGAATCCCAGGTCACGTCATACCAAAGACTTTAAAAATTGTACTTGATACCTCCTTGATTAACACTCAGCAATATAAGGTACTATCAAGGGTAAAATGGAGATTATAAAAATTATGCGGGTGCGTATTTCCCATCCTCCTGGGAAGACGGGGCTCTGGATGTGACCGTATCCTCTGTAAAGAGTTTGGATATAACTTTCAAGACACATTTACGTTGATTGGCTGCGCAATTACCATTACTAGTTGATTTGATGTCACTTATATGCGATGTGGATGGATGGTTAAGTGGTAGAGTTTCATCTCTGCATTCTGTGATCGCTGGTTTGATCTCCATCACTGGAGATCATGGTATACACTGCTGAAGAGACCCAATAAGGTTGAAACAGCTGTCCAGTGTTTTCATGTGTCGCACACAAGCGTTCGCTGGATTTTTTGGTCATGATAGTTCAATTCACAATACAATTCCTCTGCTTAAAAAAGAAAAATGTACACGATTCATGTGTGTTTGACAAACTGTTAAACATCACATGACGTAGAAAAATGCTAAGTATAAAATAATGCCCTTTCTGAATCTGCATCCTCTGAACACCTCACAAAAAAAAAGAGAGGAAAGCCACCCCACCAGTAAAGGATTGTTGGTAAAACAGTCCTTAACTATTAACTCACTAATTACGAAACGACGCCCCCAAACTCTACAAAATCTCTAATATTAGTGCGAAAGAATTAGGTTAAACAATCTTGAAAAAACCTAAAGCAACTTCATGCGAAGAGGAGATAGACAACTCCCTATAGCTTTAAAAGTATTTTCAAACCCACCACAAAATAAAAACCTCCAACGGTCTAAAAGTATCGCTTAAATAACAGGAACGCTAAATAATTAAAATAGTTTCTAACAATTTAATAGCAACAAATTACGAAACGAAAAAAAAAAAAAAAAAAAAAATTCTTTCTAGATATATACATTATGGTTGATATTTTTTATTGAGATGTGGGTAGAGTGTACGCCAATGGTCCAGGAGACCTGGGTTCAATCCCAGGTCGCGTCATACCAAAGACTTTAAAAATTGTACTTGATACCTCCTTGCTTAACACTCAGAAATATAAGGTACGTATCAAGGGTAAAGTGGAGCAATTCAGGGAAAGGATTAGCGCCCTCCCCTACACCTCGGTGTAGTACCTATTGAAAAAGGGAGCCTTCTGGTTGCCCTCGACTACGGTTGCCAACTTTACTATAATAAAGGAATGTACAAGTCTTGTGTGAACAATGAGTAATAGGAAAATAGAGGTGTATTTCTTTCTGGATTTTCTTAATGCTGGTTTCCAGTCGGTCAATGTAGTTTTCCTGATTTTTCTGATTGTTGTTATTTCACTGTATAAATAAATCAATTAATTTCACGCTTCAACTTGATACATGGAAACTTGAATTTGTTAGGAGCCAAATCTTAGCTGCTGAATCAGCTCATTCGTTTCTCCTCACTTCAACATGGCTTGCTAACTGCCATATAAAATGTCCTTGAATTGAATATGGAGTTTGATTTACTCAACTTAAAAAAACCCTGGAATCTTGAACATTCAACCCAACTTACAATTGTATCTTGAAACTGTACAATTTGTTGGGTGGTTGAAGAAAGCTATGCATGGCCTAAAGGTTGTAGGTTATTGTTGTGGACCAGTCAAAGGTTCGAAAGAAAGACAGGAACTCGGGAATATGTGAAACAAGTATATTGAACGAAAGTATAAATACAGCTAAGATAAAAGAGTGTTTAACGTCAGACTGACTGCCAAAGAGTTAGGCTGGGGAGAACTCAGGTATTTGTTTTCCGTCCAACCGCCGAAGCCCACACGTGCCCGGCAATGCCAAAAATACCTTTGGCCCCGTCGGCATACTCCTTAAGCGGGTAAAAGCCTGGGAGATAGCCTCCTGAGGCCGGAAGAAAATGGTGGGTCAACCAGCCAGTACTCGGCCAGATCTGTACCCTGAGTCAAGCACGGCTGACCGAGGCTGGAGTTAACTCAAACACCGAGATGATTATTCTCCCGGTATTCATAGAAATTGGAAGAGTTCATTATAGTCCATTAGATAAGTACCATAACAGTTAACCACTCCTTTATTAATCTGATGCAAGATCACAATTTTGGTGTAACTAAAAAGTATCAATTTACTACAATATTAATAGTCTTCGGAATGTTTTAACCAAAATGTTTGGATTTCATTTAAAGCTTTTTCTGGGTTTACCACACGTTCATAACTAACACTCAAAACTTTAAGGCCGAAACATCAGCCGACCACTCGACAAAAAAAAAATTGAAATTGCTGTAATAGTATTTGCCTTGTGAAACACTGCTTTAAAGCTAAGCAAAATCACTAACGTTAAAGATTCCAGCAATCACATATCCGGGGTCAATTATTGGAAATACTTGTTTTTGGTTTTTCAGTTTGGCAACGCTAACTATAAATCAAATGATCTACATTGACCTTGAATATATGGGAAAATGTCCAGTTTATGCTTGTTTCTCAAAATTCACGTTCACTTACGTAATCATCAATTATTATATGTATGTTTTGTTAAGTTTCACAAAAATGGAACATGATATCAAATTTTCTGCTAGAAACATCTAAGAAGTTTAGCATACAGGTTTGTAGGTGACAAAAGGTGAAAAATAAAGTATAGATGAAATGATGTCAATTTAATGTTAATTAATAGACTATTGGTCTATCTAGACTTTTTTTTAGCATTTAGTAGAAATAGAACATTTGCGAAAACAGTTACGTGTTTCAAAGTATAGGAGACGCTTTTAGGTCATTTGTCAGCGTTAGCCTTCATTAGATGAGAAAATCACGTGTTAAAATGATTCTAGAACGTTTAGAGACAGTTTTACTTCAGTTAGCGATGAATGGCCGGGTCAAGCAGTCATCTAATGTCCAATTGCTCCCTATTTGACCTTATTTTAAGTCCTGTCTGGTGGGAGGCAGAGATAAATCTTGTCCATCTTGATCCCTACGGACGTACAATTGTTAAAGATGCCGGTGAAAATCGTTATCTATAGATAAATTGTGTGTACAGAAAATGATCTTTGTTAGTGATCTCACTGATAAGGACTGGAGAAAACAACGAGAGAAGCGACGACGTGACCACACAGGAGGACGAGGAGAAAATCACGAACGGCAACAGAATAGTAGTTGTCGACTTTAGAAATAAAAAATAAATCAGTATCATTACTTTCTCGACGTATTACATTATTGAAACAGGAAATAGTCACCAGAATCCTGATTAGTTAGTAAAAGGCCTTTTACACCTCTATCTGGGTTATAGTGACTATTTTCTTTTTTCCATAAATGAAAACTCCACTCTGTCATGACGCATGAACTGAAGGCAGTGTCAGTTAAATCTTCTGGCGGTGTTCAGAGGAAAGTGACCCACGTGTTCATTGCGTGTTCACTGCGTGTGGTTTCTTAAAGTAACTGTTTCAAAGAAAGCGAATTTGATAGTGACAATTAAGTTGAAGTTTATTTCCACACAGTAAAGTTCAGTCATTAATTGAACCACCTAGTTCTACATTATATCGGAAATCTAAAGTAAAGTTTCAGATCATTGTTGAGGGTGACCCAAAGGTTCCCTTTTCAATAGCTACAACACTGAAGGGTAGGGTAGAGCGCTACTCTATTCACAGGATTGCTCCATCCGTACCTTATAATGCTGAATGTGAATGGTGGACTCGACCTGGGACTGAACCCCGGTATCCCGGTGAGCACTCTACGCTTTAGACCAATGGGAAATAGATGTCTGATATGCTATAATTTGGTGCTTCGGTTGATGTTATGGTTTACATATTAGCAAGTTCGATTCTCATTGAGTGGCAGATATTCCTGATCTTGTTTTCAATTTATTGCTATGTACTAAGTTTTGTTTAGTCTGGTACCAATGCCTTCAATTGGTTACACTGCTATTGGTAGTTAGTGGTCACCTGTTTATTTAAGTACTGATCAGGATCATTCTTACTTAACTTCAGCGATCTGACGGGATCAGGTGCTCTCCGTGTGACAGTAAGTTGTATACATACTGATTTATTTGAATTCTTCAAGAATGGACCGATCTTTGATAGATAGATAGATAGATATCTTATTTACTATAATTATAAAGAAAGACTGCTCAACATCGATGGTAGTGTATATGTAAATTTAGAATTTTTATGCAGCCGACTCACAGTTACTGATTGTCAGTAAGAAATAATTCGACCATATATATACCCAACCCCTCCGCACAAGCAGGATATGGCGCAAAATAAGGTTTTAAGCGGAGCTCAACTGGTTTAAATTTTGATTTTTCATTCTCTTATACGGGTTTCTGTACCTAGGGTAAACAATTCAGTCTGGCATACCATTTATCAATAGCTAGAGGGAGAATAATCAGATTTATAACTTTCTCAAGGATATTAACGCTATATATATATATATATACATATATATGTTGTGGAGGTTTATGGCTCTCCCTAGCTCACTTAGTGAGTTAATAGTAAAAGTAAGTAAAGGTAGCGATCTTCAGTCGAGGGTGACCAGAAGGCTCCCTTTTCAATAGCTACTACACCGAGGTGTAGGGGAGGGCGCTACTCCTTTCCCTGGATCGCTCCACTTTATCCTTGATACGTACCTTATATTGCTGAGTGTTAAGCAAGCCGGTATCAAGTACCATTTTTAAAGTCTTTGGTATGACGCGACCTGGAATTGAACCCAGGTCTTCCAGATCATTGGCGAACACTCTACCCACTTGACCAATGAACCGGTGGTGAGTTAATAAGGGACCAAATTTTGCGGTACTATTAAATTGTGGACAATAACAATAAGAGAGCCTATATATATATATATATATATATATATATATATATATATATATATATATAATTGCTGCCACTACCTTTGCAATCTGCTTGGCATTTGTTTTTGTTCTCGAATCTAAATTGACTAAAATATTTAATCTTATGCCCTTGCAAAATATAAAATGGCTAACAAATTCAAATTCATACACTTGTAGCCAACAATAATCAATTTAATCTTTTTAGTTCTTATCTCAAGTGAATTAAGATGACTGTCATTGGAATATTTCGGGAAATGAAAGGATTGATAAGATATATAAAAACGGAAAGAAAATTGAAATTATTTTAATCTTGCAAAAACTGAATATACACCAAAAGATTTTGCTTTAATGACCTTGGATACCACGTTGTGCATATTCATATGGCAATCTACAGTGCACACACACGCGCACACACACACACACACACATATATATATATATATATATATATATATATATATATATATATATATATATACTGTCTTTGTCTCTTCGAATGCAAAGGTAGAGTCGGTGATCCATCCATGAATAGTCGTAAGAGCTCAAGAGGTGCATACACAAAATCACGATACAGATATATCCATAAAGACGAATTCCAATTGATTTGGAAATATTGCAGAGGATTTATCAATGGAGACTTTAATCTAATTCTGTTTTACGTAAATTCTAATCACTTTTCAATATTTTCTCCGTCATCTGTTCTTTTCGATGGAAAGATCAATGAAAGAAAAAATTAATAAAGAGATCTCATGAAGAGATAGATACCTTCTCCACCCAAGAAATTCAGATAAAATTAGTTAGAAGTATATTATTCGAAGTCAGGATCCATTTACATATTATCAAGAGATAATATGATACAAGGCCAGTTTTGAAGTGTTACCTACGCTTATTGGTGTTTATAATCACAAAACTCCTCCATCATAAGCAGCATGTCGTATAAGGCTAATTTTAAAGTGGGGCTCAGCTGGTTTGAATTCAGAGTTGTATTTCTCGTAGACTGGTTTCTATATCAATGTTAAGAATCTAGTCTTCACTGCTTTTTTGAAAGAGTGGAAAATAGTTGGATTTATACTGTTCTCAGAGCCGTTAGTGTTTTGCTAAATTCAGACAAACTTATCCAGGATTTTAGCTCGGATTGCCGGGTCCATTTCCTAGGAGGATAACCATTTCACACTGAGTGTATAGATGTAGATTAAAGCAAAAAAAAAAATTCCTATCTCGTCTTTTTCTCCAAATTGCTAACTCGTTGTTGGGTTACGGTTAGAGGTGGTAACCTCTTGAAGATTTGCCCAGTTTGTTGCGCTTAGAATTCGCCGACGCTATCTTCTGAGGGTCCTTGCTATGACACTAAATTAAATCTGATGGTGAGGCTGCAGTTCTGCTGTTCATGGATTCGTAGAGTAGTCCTTCATTGCCATTACTCACAGGTCCACTCTGACACAGAGTGGTTGTATCTGTTAGAATCCCTTCCATGGCTAAAATGAATCTGTTTATGAATTATTTGTATAACACAGGCAGAGTAAAGATGGCGAACGTTGTCGAGGGTGACCAGAAGGCTCCCTTTTCAATAGCTACTACACCGAGGTGTAGGGGAGGGTGTTACTCCTTTCCCTGAATTGCTCCACTTTATCCTTGATATGTACCTTATATTGCTTAGTGTTAAGCAAGGAGGTATCATGTAACATTTTTAAAGTCTTTGATATGACTCGACCTGGGATTGAACGCAGTTTCCGGGACTACTGGTGAACACTCTACCCAGTGGGTCAATGGAAGAACTGATATCATAAAACTGATGTTTTTTTTATATATCTATATACAAGAATGTAATGTGTCCGTGCGTGTGTGTGTGTGTGTGTGTGTGTGTGTGTGTGCATTCCCATACATGAACGTACATCCTCGTATATACACACACCCGTACAAGCATATGCCTTCAAGGTTGTGGTGTTTTCTTTTCTCTCTTCCATTCTAATTTGAATGTGTATGAGAAGGTATTTGACTCCACTGATCGACATCTTTTATAAAAGAAATAACTATACATAAAATGCAAATAAAAAACATAAGATACACACGAAACCGGTCCCAAGAAATGTTACATTTACAGATATACGGATGTGTGGAATAGACATAGGGAATCCGAAAACACGAAAAAAATTACGACTTCTTAGTTCAGGCACGAAACTTTTTATTACCTTTGAGTTAAAATTTATTCGAAATGAGGAGAGAGAGAGAGAGAGAGAGAGAGAGAGAGAGAGAGAGAGAGAGAGAGAGAGAGAGAATCTTTTTATACTGACTGCTTTTACATCGTTAGCTCCCAACCCAACTAACGCACGGCGCCTGTAGCGCACAAATTCGTCTGGCCCTCGCCCAGCTCTGAATGCCGACTCTCCCGTTCGGAGGCAGGAACTCAACTCACTGCTTTTTCTCAAATCTCAGCCCACGCGTCCATTGCGTGATGTCACCCACATCCCCGAGTCCTAATTCCTATCTGGGATTTTTATTTTAACATCTTTGAATGACACATCCTCTCCGCGCGCGTGAATACCTGCGCTCATAACTAACCCATGCACTGAGCCGAAAGGTTCTCATCCTAACTAAATCGAAAGGCAAGATATATAAAACGAGATCCCTCCGCAAATATATTACAGAAATATTGTATGTATACCTTTTTATCAGGAAATGCCTTTGTATCATGGTCTGCTAAATGTAGAAATATTGGGTCATTGTCTTTATATTATACTAAGTTAAGTCTAGAATTATTGGGTTTATTCCTTTATATCAATCTAAGCTAAATCTAGAAATAATTGGTTATGCCTTTGTATATATTGATCAGCATATCCTCAAAAAGAGGAAAATTATACAGGAAAATTTGGGAGTGGTGTGGGTTGACTAGAAAAAAGGCATATGATATGATCATGCAAAGATGGGTAATTGACTGTCTCAAAATGTGAAAAAAGTTAAGAAGTTTATCAAGAAATCATCAAAAACAGGAAAGTGGAATTGTTAGCTGAAGGAAAAAGTTTAGCTAAGGTGAAAATCCAGAGAGGTGTATTCCAAAGAGGTGCGCTGTTACCATTATTATCTGTAATTGTGATGATGTAACTCAATCATATGCTTAGGGCTACAAACTTCATAAATTGCAAGAAAAGACTAACCACCTAATGTATACGGACGACATCCAAATGTTTGTCAAAAATGAAAAATAAAAATTGGATATCGTAGTTGAAACAATAATAATATACAGTCAATACATAGGGGGGGTGTTGCCTACTAATTATTAGAATCGGAAAAAGACAGTAAACGGAAAGAGTAGAACTACCAAATCAAGTAAATAACAGAACGCTCAGAGAACAGGAAACTTACAAGAACTTGGTAGTATTGGAAGCGGACACCATAAAAAAAAGTGGTGATGAAAGAAAAAAAAATAGTATCTCAGTAGAACGAGAAAACTACTTAGTTTGGTTTCGAACCAAACTATGTAGCAGAAATCCCATTAAAGGGATAAATACTTGGGCTGTCTTTCTTGTTAGATACTAGGAACCATTCTTAAAGTGGACGAGGGAAAGACTTTAACAGATGGACCAGAGAACAAGAAAAGGAATGACGATTCATGAGATCTTACATCCAAGAGATGACATTGACGGACTAGGTGTGTCGAGAGAAAAGGAGGGAGAGGACACGCCAGCATTCAAGATAGCGTCGATGCATTAATACGATTCAATGACTACATAAAGAAGAGCAAAGAGAGGCTAAATACAGCGATAAGGAACAACACCAACAACACAAATATTAGTAGAAAAACAATAGCTAAGAAAGAGAAACTAAATGAGAAAACACACAAAACAACTCCATAAAGTCCAACCATGTTTAAGGCTTCACATGACTGGATGGGGATGTTGATCCACTGGAAATTGCGCCAGAAATTTAAATCTAACAATACGGACAAGTTGTATATGCACAAACCAAAATCTGTCCAGGATAATTAGACCCACAAAATTTTCTGAGGTTTTGAGATACAAACGGATCATCTAATTTCAGCTAGATGACCAGACTAAGTGATAGTAAAAAAAAAAAAAAAGAAAAGAAAAGAAAAGAAAAAAAAAAGACCTCCGAATATTAAAATGTGTCGTCCTGGCAGACCATGGATTAAAAACAAATGAGAAAGAAAAGAGAGATAATTACGTAGACCTTGCCAGAAAACTAAAAACTAAAACCCTATGGAACATGAATGTGACTATGATGCCAATTGTTATAGGTGCGCAAGGAACAATCGAGAAGGGTTAGTAAAGGGACTGGATTGCGTAGAAATAAGAGGAGACGTGGAGACCATACAGACAGCAGCATTATTAAGATGGGCCAGAAGACTGAAAAAGGTTATGGAGATTTGCCATCAATAAAACTCCAGTCAGAAACCATCAACTAACGCTGGTGTTCAAAACATTCAAGGAAGGAAATAATAATAATGGATTTTGATTATACAGCGGACTATAGATGAAAATAAAAGAAAGCTTACAGAAAGACAAATACTTAGACCTTGTTAGAGTACTAAATATTCTGTGGAATGTGAAGATGCCAGTAATACCAATTGCTGTTGAAGCGCTTCGAACGGTACCCAAAGGCTTGGAAAAAGGACTGGTGGAGTTGGAAACCAGAGTACCAATTGAGATGATCCAGGCAACATTATTGCTGAGATTTGCCAGAATACAAAGAAGTATCCTGGATTCCTGAGGAGACTTGCTGCCACTCTGACTACAGTGAAAGACAATCAGCTATCACTGGCGTGAAGAACTCAGTGGGAGTAAAATAATAATGATAATAAAAGCTAAATACCAAATTTGAAATAATCTGAAGACACTTTCGTAAAATTCATTTATATATATATATTTAACCCCCCATCCATATATATATATATATATATCATTAAGTTTATATTAAGTTATTAAGTTTACTAATGCTGCTTGTCTCTCGCCACCAACTGGTAAAAAACAAGACTTTTCTAATCACATGGTCGGAAATGAAATGCGAAACTAGGTGGAAAGAATACAGAAGTAATTGCCATTGTGACAAAGAGAAAAGCAGGAATAAGTCTTCACCCACGCTATGACTGGTCGACAGAAACGGAAAACAGTTTCGGAAGAAATTCATCATTTTGAAGAATACCAGCGTTTTGCTACAGTTGTAAGACAATGAATACGGGGTGGATAGACTGAGTAGGACAGAAGACAGACTTATCACACAAAGAGACATCAAACAGATGTCACTAAACAATCTGATAGCGAGGTTCCAGTAATGCTGGAACTTTGGGGAATACTGAGTACCCCTTCATTACCATCGCACCCAGATCCACTTTGACCCGAAATGGTAGCATATAATAGGGCCCTATCTATGGGTTAAATAGAACTATCGGCATACTTATGCTAAACTGAATTATTTGATTAAACTGAATTTCTTGAAAACAAAATGTTTTGACGATTGAACCGTACTTACATTTGAACTGCGTGCTTATGCTAAACTGAATTATTTGAAATGGAACTGTTTTTTCGCCATTAAAACTGTATTTACACTAAACTGAGTTGTTTAACGTAGAACTGTTTTGACATGTAACTGTGTGTAAACAAAATCTGTACTTATACTAAACTGAATTAGCTGAATTAGAACTGCTTGACTAAACTGAGTAGCTAGAAATAGAAATGCTTTTCCTAATTATGCTAAACTGTATTGTTTGACATTGAAACTGTACTTACATTAAACTCAATATCTATATATAACTGCTTGAATAGTTTGAAATAGAAAAGTTTTTTGACAATTAAACTGTGTACTCCTGCTAAACTAGAACTGATTATTTACTTAAAAATGGATTTGGTGTTAAATAACTTACAAAGATTGATATGCCATAAAACCCAACCAACCAAACCTTACTGCATTAGCACGGATATGGCATGTGCACAGAGCGATGTAAACTAACAAAACCTGATAATATTGTAAGATAATATTTGGGTTCTTTGGATTTGTGGTAATGATGCTTTGGCCCCGAAACCGTGTTTGAACCGAGGGTCATTGCCTGATGATAACTTTGTTGGAAATTACACAGCTGTTCATACAGCAGTCATTGTATGAATTTGTTTATAAGACAAAATAAGTTCTTTTAAGTTATTAATTTTTCATTGTTCTCATATAGTTTTATCTTTAGAGAAAAAGTTTCTGCGAAGAAAAGTTGCTTTCGAAAGTAAATAGTTTGTATATATAAACAATCATATGCAATAAAAGAAGCGACGAAAAAAGAACTGATGACGAAGCATATCCATTCGGTAAATGAAAGTATATATATATATATATATATATATATATATATATATATATATACTGTACAATTTAATTGACAGACGCAGATAGAATATAAAATATATTTGAGGTGTGATATGAAGTCGCGACGCTGAATTTTTTCTTTTTCATTTTTGAATTAAAAATCAGAATAAAATTGTGTTCACAGCGCAGCAATTTATACAATAAAGTGATGATTTCTTGACGTTAGAAATGTTATTTAGATTGTGCTATCTATTGTTATTTCGTAAAGTAAAAAAATTTCTGAAGGTTAAGATTTGAGTTGACAGAAATATAAGATTTCAAATTTAAAACCATAGGAAACGAGAAGAGCTTGGGATCCTTTGACTCTTAGTAATTCGCTGGAATAAAAGTATTGAATGTCTAGAATATCATTAAAAAAAAAAAAAAAAAAAAAAAACGAAATAAAACAAAACAAAACAAATCCTTTCATTCCTTTCTTGGATATAAATTTTGATCTTTTATCGAGTATCTATGTACATGTTTGGCTAACTAGCCTTTCAATTTCCTCAGCTAAACTGTTTTTTTTATATTCACGTCTATGAGTCAAATGTACACCTTGATGCTGATGACACACACACACACACACACACACACACACACACACACACACACACACACGCACATCATGCACACGCACACGCACACACCTATATATATATATATATATATATATATGCAATTCTAACTATCATATATATATATATATATATATATATATATATATATATATATATATGTATGTATATTCGTTAGAATTGCATATACATAGAATTATCGGTTCTTAGTAGCTGCCAGTTACTTCCGAATGTATTTATCAGGACATGATCCGCTGATCAGAATGGCGAAAAACTGACAGTCACCAAGTACCACTGAATTTAAATCTACGCTAACCTAACATAAAAAAGAGATACAGAGCAATCTTTATTCATAAATTTAGCAAAGTACTGATCAATATATATATATATATATATATATATGTATATATAAATTAGCTGTGTCACATGATCCGATGTATGGGATGCCAATTGTCGATCAATAAACCTCTTGAGGTGCCCTCTCGCCCCAAACATATTTCGTCTCTCTTTCTCTCTTCCCCCTCTCTCTCTCTCACTCTTACTCTCTGTCTATATATATACATAAATATATGTGCATATACATATGCATATATATAGATCCAACTCCTCAGCTTTATCAGGATGAGACACAAAATCAATTTCTAATTAGAGTTTCACGGGTTTGAATTCAAAGTTTTCCTTCTCCTTGGTTGGTTACCATATCAAGATTGAAAAATTAAGTCTGCCCTATTATTCATTCATAGCTGGCGTTGTTAGAATCATAGCTTCTCCAAGCGTATTTAAACTATATGAAACAGCCTTGTGTCTATTTCCCATACCGATAAACACTACGGCACAAACACGTATATATATATATATATATATATGTATGTATATATGAAAAAATAAATGGAAAAGTGGATAAAACGAAACACTGACAATGGATTCAAAAATGATATTTCGTCTTTATTTCAAAAAGACTTCATCAGAATGACGAGTTTTTCTAACGTTCAGCACAGGAGGAAATAAATCAATTAAAATAAAAAAAGGGAGAGATAGGACAGAGAGGGGAAAAATAGAGATATATATCCGAGTAGTAGTGGCAGGGGTTATTGGCTGTGACTGTGATTCATTTTTGGAACATCTGGGCCATTGATAAGAAGACATCGTCAAGCAAATCAAATTTCATCAAAGACCTGACCAAAGAGAAACGCGATATCTAATTGAAAAAAATGAAAATATTCAAGAAGTATGCAAGTGTGGTGAGGAAAATGTTTTAGTTTAGTGATAAACTTTTTTCTTATCCATTTTCTATATCAAAATTATTCTCACGTAAAATAATATTTGCCAAGTTGGGTGACATCTGGTAGTAGCTGGATCGTTGTTTAATGTCTTTCGACTGGAAGATAACTGCTGATTCTAACAGTCAACGGTTTTTTTTGTCGTTGCAATGTATGGGTTTAATTTAAGAGGCCTGGGAATAATTGAAAGTGTGTTAATATGAGGGATAAAAGGGTATCTCAGTCTTCAATTAATTTCATTGATTCTGTATGTTCGTAATAATTTTTTTCTAGATTATTTTGGGTTTTGCCGATGATATATTTGTCACTATCTTCACATGGAATAGTGTATATGTCTGCGAGTGAAGTGCTTATGCTGTTGGTGCATTTCGAGCAATCCAGGGAAAGGAGTAGCGCCCTCCCCTACACATTGGTGTAGTAGCTTAGGAAAAGGGAGCCTTTGGGTCACCCTCGACTACGGTCGCCAACTTTACTTTTTGCTTCAAGGCGTCCGATGTGTTTCCATTTGTTTTCAGTCAGAAAACAAATGTTCACCGATAAGATTTTTCTGAAAATTAATCAGGTGATAAAAAAACTTCAACCATACCCAATGCAACAAAACTATCCAACAAGCTTTCAAAACTTGGGGTATATCTAAGCTTAATAAATTATCCAAAAGACGACGATGAATTACAGACCGAAAACAGAACAACAAACATGAAAACAAACCAATTTCCAGGATTTTTCAGGGTTCATTATCAGATGATTTCCTGGTCTCACGGGTCTTTCCTGTTGACAGTACTTGCATAGTGGGGGTATGTTTATCACATAGCATCTGAGGCACCCCAAAAGAGATTTGCCGTGAGAATCGAGCATTTCTTTGTGAGGACTACTCATGAGTCAGGATCCGAGTGTGGTCTCTAGTGATTTATAACTTTAAGTCAAATCAGACTTGCAGGGAAATCGGATATGTCTATACCAACATGAACTTTTCAGGGCCCATCTTGTGTTCCTGCCGGATGAATTATGTTAAAATGTTCACCTGGTCCCGAGCAACCTTTTCTCCCGACAGAACCTGCTTAGCAGGACTGTGTTAATCACTTAGAATCTGAGAGAGGAGATCTAGCATTTTTGTGACGACCACTCATGATTCTTGATGTCCCACCCCACATTAAAATGAACTCGTGTCAAACGGGACTGGTGGAAGTTTGCGTATATCATTCCTAACATTCAGATTATTAAAAAGAAAAGGCGAAAAGTTATTTAACTTATATTACATGGTGGAACGATAAAATTGTCGCCCTAAAAAAGACGACATGATTCCATTTCAGTTTGATGAAAATCGTTTTTTTTTTTTTGTTGCAGACCATCTACTAATTGGCCAGTTGTATACAAATCCCAAAAGCGATAGGAGCCTTCTATCATGTCTGAAAGTGACAAATGTTTAACGAGCGAGATCGGAGATGCGCCGCTGTACAACTCATGGTCTCTACCGATCCAAGTTATGACAACCAGAGCCATCGCTTGATTGCCACGAATAACAGGGACGTGCCCAGGGTGATGAAAACAAAGTTTTCGGCTACGGTTATGGTTTTTGGTGTGGTTTCAAGTGAGGGCCAAATCATGCCACTTCACATTTTTGAAGTCGGCTTGAAAGTCAACACCAAAGTGTACCTGGATGTGCTGAAGAGTGTAGTGATCCCCTGGTGCAATCAGGTGGCCGGTGGCAGACCCTGGGTGTGACAGCAGGACTCGGCGCCGATCCACAAGTCCAAAGAGACCTCGGCTCGGCTTCAGAAGGAGTGCTACGACTTTATACCCTTCTTTCACTGGACCCCCTCCTCCCCGACCTGAACCCGTCGGACTACTTCATTTGGTCATACCACGAAAAAATCACCAACATGACTTCCCACAACACCAAAGACAGCCTGATCGCCGCCGTCCACCAAGCATTCGCCGAGCTCCGGCCGGCGCTGGTGAAAAGGCATGCTCCCAGTTCCGGATCCGTATCGAGGCGGTGATTGAGGCTGAAGGCGGCTACATTGATTAGTTTTCAGCTCTACTACATAATAAAGTTACCTGAATTGATTTTTTCAATAAAAGTTTTGAAATAAAGCTGTAGTGTTGTTTTCTTTAGGACGATAATTATATCGTTCCACCCTGTACTACATTTAATGGCAAATATCTAACAGATGTTTCACCTGAGAACTGTCTCCCATGCCTAAACACTAAATTCCTAGTAAAGGGAAGGAAAACTATGGACCAATACCTACTCAAAAAATGCAAAAGCGCAGCTAGATTAGACAAGAAGTGGATAAATAGCGCTTAGAATTATAAGGAATACTTTTCAATTGAAAGAATATCTGCAGATAATTGAATGGAAGTTTGCGTATATCATTCCTAACATTCAGATTATTAAAAAGAAAAAGCGAAAAGTTATTTCACTTATGTTATATTATAATGTGTATTTATTGGAAATTCTTATATTCTCAAATGAGCACAAGGCTCTGATGTTTTATAAAGTTTGAATAAAGAAGTGGAGTTTGCAAAGCAAGTAAATGTTTCATAAACCTTAAATTTTGCACAGAAAGAGAGTAAAACCACCAACCTCGAAAAGGGGTTCGTGTCATGCGCATTCTGCCTTAGGAAAAAGTCAATTTTTGATACTTTCCAAACTCCAGTCTTATAGTATAGCTATACGTATGGTAATTTTTTAAATTCTCCCATGACTTTTGCAACCAATCCCAAACATCTATATCCATAATAAAAGCCATTGCTCTTTTAACAACTGACACTGGAGTTTTTGGCTTGTGAGCAAGAGGTCTCTCTCTCTCTCTCTCTCTCTCTCTCTCTCTCTCTCTCTTTGCGTCGGTATTATAAAGTTAGATTTTTACCCATTTATTTATTTTACTCTTGATGTGAGACTTGAGGTTCTTGACTTTTTATATACGAGGATCATTAGATAAGTTTCCAGACTGAACTCCCTTAAAACCTCAATACACTACCCTAACCCTAACCCTAACGCTTTGGCCAATCAACTCTGGTGTTTTCACTGCCTTACTCCTCCCACACCTCTCATCATCCCTCACAGACTCCCTGCCTTCCTTGAATCTCTTATGCTACTCAAAAACTGATGTTTGATTCATGCAAGATGGTCGAAAAGCATTCTGAAGCATTCCATACCTTTCTGTGGTATTCTTTCCAAGTTTAAAACAGAATCTTATTGCATATCGTTCTTCTAAAGTGTCATCACGTCCAGATTGCATTTTTGAAATTCACCAGCTGTGGTAATCAGGCTTTAGTAGGGTGTATTTCAATTGCTGTTGTAGCGGTTCATTTGCACCTGAAATCATAAAAATTGGTCAGTCATCTCATAAGATGTATAGCAATAACATACTGAATTTTCAAGAGTCTATAACAATTTTCTGGAAACTTATTGAATGCACCACGTATTTCTTTCCCACTGAATTTATAAAACTGGTTTGCCATACAGACTTCTTTACTGATTTTATTGTTGGCACACTTATAAACAGTTGCCATTGACCTTAGAGAGATTAAAAACAAATTGCTGTTTCGTGTCATTATAGTATAAAAAATATACACACTGAGGAGTTTATCGTAACGGTCTTCATTTTCCTTTAGAATCGCTCAGCTTAATTTGGGGGTGGGTATTTGTACACAAAACAAAAATTGAAATCAAAGTTAAATTATGATGTTTTCCTTATCTTAGTTTTCAGGAAAATAACTTGAAATAAAAATAACAATGTTTTACTAATTTTCATAAAACAATTAAATGAGCCGCACTCATCATACCGGTTATCGCCTTAGGAACTCGAACCTGGGACCCTAGATCGAATTTTACTCGCAGCTGTTGGCATTTCACTCGGAGGTAATTCCCTTAGAAAAAGAAGGAATTCATTTTCTCCCAAACTGAAATATTGATGAATAGTTCGGCAGACTGTGTTATTTTTCTTTGTTTAGGCAACCAATCAAGAAAAAGAAAAAAATTGAATTCAAATCAGCTTTACTTCGCTTAGTAAAAACTGTCTTTTTTCTGATTCAATTTGGTATGACGATAACCGTTTTTCCTTGTGTGAGATTCATAAAATAATGATGACAGAGAACTCACATAGGGCCATACTTTAAAGAAAAATGTTTTTGGCGAAACACATGATTACGAAAGTGCAGCACCGTCTATTCTCAGCTGACTATTTTTGTTCGACTCTGTTTTCTTTCTAAACGAAATATTCATCTTAACAGTAAGATTGAAAGACATTGAAAGAAATGCAACAGCCCCACTTTGCATCATATAAGAAGACAATGTTCATAGTTGCTTCTATCAACAGAAAGCTCGCTGGAGTAAGTGTCTTTAATACGGAAGGGTCTGTTTTAAAGTTTATTAGCATTTAATTTGATGTTAATTCTGTTAAGACCAATGCAGGTTCAAGTCTCCGTACTTTCTGAATAAGCCACACAATCGTTCCCATCTGTCGTTGTCATTCTTACTGATGAAAAAATTAATTATTTTCTGCGTTGCTTCTGTCAATGGTATTTCTGATATTGTTGTTTCTACTTCTCTTTCATTATTAATTTTTGTCCTGCTTGTTCTAAGACATGCACTGGTACGGCTTATAGTTGCAATGCTAGTAACATTACCACATGCTGATTCTTTTATTAAACATATTTTGCCGGAAACCCGTGACATTTCTACGTCAGATTTTCTCTTATTGCGACTGATATAAGATCCATAAATAGTCATAGTTCAACGTTTCACTGGAATAGACAGATTTGTTATGAAATATGACCACACAAAGGTTTGTCTGTCAGACAATTCAATACCTAAAGAATAATAGTCATTGTGAATAACGTTCCCCAGAAAAAAATTGACATAACTTTTGATACTTTAATATTTATTCATTTTCTCGTCGGCCAATTCGTTTCTGTTTTCTATCTTTAACCCAATATTAAATAAAATATTAAATTTTGTTTTAGGCAATTGCTTGTCTTTTTCTCAGTTCTTGCATTTCATTTTAGGCCAGTTAAAAACTCGCGATTTAAATGCTTATTTTCAAAACGGGTAGACTTGCTTCCCATTGATAACTGGTAGAGATTAGAATATGCTGACTGTATCCGCAGAATTGAGACAACACTTCCCCCACCCCAAAAGGTATTTTGGGTTGGATACTGAACAACATTTGATGGGGAGGCTCAAGACTTATCGTAATAAGCTGATAGTGAGTTCTACTCTGAAAAGACACTTGATTGGCGTAGGTAGGATTTGTTTTGTTTTGTTTTGTTTTGGTTTGGTTTGTTTTGGTTAGGTTTGGTTTGGTTTGGTTTGGTTAGGTTTGGTTTGGATTTATGGCACATCAACCATTGTTAATGATTAATGCCAAATCCATTTTTGTACATAAAAACAGTTCTATTTCAAACAATTAAGCTTAGCATAAGTATAGCTTTTTTGTTTATTTACAGTTAAATGTAAATACAGCTTTAATTCAAACAATTCAGTTAAGAATAATTTTCACAGTTAAATGTCGAAACTTTTCCATCCCAATCAATTCAGTTTATCATAAGTACGCAGTTTAGTTCTATTTGACCCATAGATACACCCTATCAGATGTTACCACTCCGGGTCAGGGTAGACCAAGGAGCGATGACAATAAAGTGGTACCCCGCATTCCACAAAGCTCCACCATTACTGGAGCCTCACCATCAGATTGTTTAGTGTCATATCCTGGACACTCCTTAGGGGGTGTATAACCTCTCTGCAGATATGCAATCGGGCTAATCTACAGTTCCATCCCACAGGGCAAGTGGTTGAGTTGTGTTTCAAATTACCAGTAACTGTTTACATCTGATATATGATTTAACCATTGGTTTATCGAACTGTTTATGCGTCAATCCAAGTTCATGCATCCTAATTTTTTTTAAATGATTGAAGATAAAGCAATTTATGGTTTGAGAGACACTTCAAACATTTATCTTAGTGTATTCTAGCATCGTTGTAATATTGCTGAATGCATGATTTCAATCTTGTTTGTTAAGGTGAGTTTCACATCGCAGTGAACGTTGTGACCGTTTATTGTCTATAAGTATTAATTCGTTGTAATACACATATCTGATTCTGCGTCTGCAGGTATTCATTCTAAAATTGTCCAATCTGATTTTCAAATGTATAGCATTTGCAGAATTATATATGTATATATATATATATATATATATATATATATATATATATATATATATATATACGTGCGTAGTTGTTCGTTCCTTTGTGTGTGTGTGTGTGTGTGTGTGTGTGTGTGTGTGTGTGTGTGTGTGTGTGTGTGTGTGTGTGTGTGTGTGTGTGTGATCCGAGGAAAATTATCTTTGGATTAGATAATTAAGCAATAATCCAAAGGGGGTTATATATATGTATATATATATATATATATATATATATATATATATATATATATATATATATATATATAAGAGATATTTTTGAATTCATTAAATCCGGAATCGGGAATAATTCCAATCAGGACAAATAAAATATTAAAAAATAGAATATAAAATTTAAATAATCCTGGTAAAGAGCTCAATGTAAATAAAATACACAGAGTAAATAATTTTTAAAAAAAGACAAAAAAAAAACAACACTCGATCACATTAAGATTAAAATTAATATATTTCCATCTTGTTAAAAACATTGATATGAATCAATCAGGATTTCTTCAGATCCAACAAGAAAATAAAATAGATTTACAACTGGACAAAGAAAAACAAATTAAAAAATATGTCTCCAATGTATTAAAGTTTGCCTAAACCTTGAAGTAACAATAAGTCTACACAAATTATGGCATGTAAAACTACATCCGGTCTCATCTTACTGCAAATTTAACTGAGACAAAAATGACAGTTGCAAAAATACATTAAAATGGATGGAAAAAACCCCCTAAAACTAACGTTAATTATAGTAAACTTCTACCCAAATTACAGTAATAGAATAAAGATCACTCTATAAATTATAAATTCCAATTCATTTACCAATTTAATAAATCATAGTTAATCATTTTCTGTTTATTTATTTTTTAATTATTAACTTAATTTTTTGAAAATAGTGTAAATATATTTTTGTACCAACCTTTTGCAATTAAATCATATCAACCTTCAACTATAAATATACAAAAATTATGGCATGTAAAACTACATCCGGTCTCATCCTACTGCAAATTTAGCTGAGACAAAAGCGACAGATACAGTAATACATGTCAAAAATTCAAACATTTATAACAAAATTATTCAGACAGTCTTATTTAAGTATATCATTTTTACCATTAAAATGAACTAAAAAAATAAAATAAAACTAATGTTAATTATGGTACACCCCTACCACATTACAATACTAGAGTAATGATCACTATATAAATTACAAATTCCATATCATTAACCAATTTAATAAATCATAGTTAATCATTTATTTATTTATTTAATTATTCACTTAATTTTTGGAAAATAGTGTAAATTTATTTTTGTACCTACCTTTAGCTATTAAATCACATCTTGGATTTATTAGGTTACGAGGATCAGAGTATGACATAATTTGTATCTTTTCTTCCAGATACACAAATTACATCTACTATCAAAGCAACTCTGACAAGTCCATCTTTTCAATATTCACCATTGAATTTCTGGGTTTAAACCCTTATTTTTCAACCCCCCAAAATGTTAGGAGAAAGCTGTTTGATTATTCAAGCGTTCATGAGGGAACGAATGAATTTTATTATTATATCCTAATTTCCATCTAACCAATGAAATCCCAATATAAGTATTTTATCTTTTATAGTTTCCTTTTGGAAAATAATAACTTGATAAACTACGTTTTTCAAATTATATAAACCATTCATTGGACAATTAATTTCAGTTTTACAATACAATTATTATTATTATTATTATTATTATTTGTTTACTCCTTCAGAGTTTTTCACATCAGTGTTAGCTGATGGTTTTTCACTGGAGTGTGAGTGACAGTAAGTCTCCTCAAGTCTCCAGGACTTCCCTCAGTATTCTGGCCGTTCTCAATAATGCCGTCATTTGGATGGTCTCCACTCGTCCGCCGACTTCCAAGTCCTCCAGGCCTTTTAATAATCCTTTAGTTACTGTGTAAGAAGCGCCAATCACAATTGGTACAATCGTCACTTTCATGTTCCATAGCTTTTTCAATTCTCTAGTAAGGTCGCGGTACTTATCCTTCTTTTCATATTCTTTCAGTTTTATTCTGTGGTCAGCCGGGACGGCGAAGTCGACAATTTTGCAAATGCTCTTTTTTTTATCATTATTATAAGGTCTAGTTTTCTGGCCGGGATTAGGTGATCCGTGTGTATGTCAAAGTCCTATAGGAGTTTTTGTGTGTATTTTTTAGGACAGGTGCTGGGTTGTGCATATACCATTTGTTCGTATGGTCAAATTTAAATTTCTTGCACATTTCCCAGTGGATCATCTTGCCCACCCAGATGTGTCTACTCTTGTACTCTTTCTGTGCTAACTTGCTGCACTCGCTTATTATGTGATTGATGGTTTCGTCTCTGTCACCGCATAGCCTACATTTGCTATTTTGTTGCGTCTTATCAATTCTCGCTTTGATATCATTGGTTCTTATGGCGTTGTCCAGTGCCGCTATTTGGAAAGAAACTGTTTTTCTGTTAAGGTTTCCTTTTCTTGGCCAGGTCCAAGTTTTCTGGTGTGAGATAGTGTTTATTATTATTATTATTATTATTATTATTATTATTATTATTATCCGCATCAAGTTGGTCATAATATTTCCTAATTACTTTCGTTTAATGAATGTTAATTATTTAAAAAACAATATTCTAGCAAGAATAAGTAATTTTAAAAATTTTCCTATTAAATATTTCATGCCATATATAATATTGATTAAAGTGTTTATCTATCAATTTTGAAAAATATTTTTCTTTGTTTATATCAACAAGTTTACGAAAAGGAGGTTGAATTATATAATTTTCCTTTTTTCTATTTTCATGACCATTTACTTTAATATTACAATTATCAGTAATTTCTTTATCCTAATACATCATCATCATGTCGCGCTGGTAACACGGATATCCCTGACCCTCTCTCACCACTCCTCCCTATCGTTCATCGCCCCAGGCAGGTCTTCAGGACAATATCCCGTATCCTCACATAGCTGCTGAATGTATATTCGTGCTGGTCGTCCTGCTTTTGCACGGCCATGTGTGGGGGTCCATAAGAGTACATCTCTTATGAGTTCGTCCCTGCTTCCCCAGCAGTGTCCAGCATGTCTGGTTCGTCTAACTTGAATAGTTTTCGTGATAGGGGGCAGGTGGCCGTACAGTTGGTGTCTTTTGGGGTGTTGCCGCCAGGACTTGTTCGAGATTGCATGCAGCATTCTTGTGTAATTGCCGTCTAGCTTCTTCTCCAGCCGTTTTGTTAGAGTCCATGTAGTGCACCCATATAGCAGTATCGATGTGACCACTGCCTGGAAGAAACTGCGTTTCATTTTATCGGTTAGGTCAGATTTCCATATAATCGATAACCTATTGATAGCTGTCCATGCTTTCGTTAACCTCGTGTCGATGTCCTTTTCGGTTGATTCGACGCAATCATAATTATTAATATTATTATTTGGTTTTATCATTTTGGGCTCTAGATAAGTAAACTCTTCTTTAAAACCACAATTCTTGAGGGCTTCAATATACATTTTACTACTTTCATGGAAACTTTTCTTATTTGATGATTATCTCCTTATTCTTATATTAACAACTTTAGGAACTTATTTAATTATAGAACTTGGGTGATTAGAATTTACATTAATATTCGAGGGATATTGGTTTGTTTTAAGGAATGGTCTATAAGAGTTGTCAGAGTGGTTAAGTGTAACATCTTGAAAATTAGCTATTTTAATATTAGAAGAAATTTCAATTTTAAATCCTAAGAATTTAAAAGCTCAAATAATCTCTTTCTGTATACTAGAACACTTAGGACAATCACTATTGGGGATTTATAAAATACTGTCATTATGGTACAATCCAATTCGTATAGGGTCAACGATTCTACAAAGCGTATTTATTAGATATAAACAAACAAGATCTGCTATTCGAACAGAATCATAACTTCTCAGAGGAACATCAAAATTATCTAAGCCACAATTAGAATTTACATTAATATACGAGGGATATTGATTTGTTTAAGGAATGGTCTATAAGAGTTGTCGGAGTGGTTAAATGTAACATCAAGAAAATAAGCTATTTTAATATTAAAATAAATTTTAATTTTAAATCCTAAGAATTTAAAAGCTCTCATAATCCTTTTCTGTATACTAGAACACTTAGGACCATCACTATTTGGGATTTATAAAATACTGTCACTATGTTATAATCTGATTTGTATAGGCTTAACGATTCTACAAAGGGTATTTAATATTTATAAACCAGCAAGGTTTGCCATTTGAGCAGAATCATATCCACCCATTGGAACATCAAAATTATCTAAGCCAGTTTTTATCCAAGCAGAATCATTATTCGAAAGGACAGTTCTGCTACATCCTAATATTATTTGGTATTGTTGATCTTTTATTTCTACATAGTTTTTTGTATAGTCAATACAATTAATTAAAACTTTTTTTAGAAATAGAAGGGTAAAAATCAATTATGTCAAATTAAATAGAAGTGGCCTTACTTTTATTTCTAATATTTCTAAACCATTCAATTGTATCAGTTGATTTTTTCCAAAACTTGTTATGGGTAGTTTTTTGTATATTAAGCACACTATTTTGAATAATATTTTTGAGATTATCTTTATCTCAGTTTTAGAGGGATTAATTAACCTAGATTGTAATTTATTTTCACAATTAGGTTAATGATCTTTAATTAGGATGTAAGCCTTTTCCACATTTCCCTAACCTGTCTTCAATATGCAATTTATTTGCAAATTTAAGAGTATCGTCATAAATGACGATACTCTTAAATTTGGGAAATAGTATCATTATGGTCTATTTCAAATTTGGGAAATAGTATCACTATTGTAAATTTTATAAGTATCAGTAATTTTATTCCTCAGAATTTCCTTGGTAATTAGATGGGTTTTCGATTCATCATCTCTCACCAATTAAGATTTCGAATTTTTTTAATTCCTTTCTATCTTTGTTTAATTTACTTTGAAAACTGTTATGATCTTTTATAAATCTAATTTTCTTAATCATATTTACCAATCCCTCCACTCGGGCAGGATATGACACAAAGTCAATTTTTAAGCAGAGTTTAAAGGTTTGAATTCAGAGTTTTCCTTTGTTGTATTCTCACATAATAAATATGCTTATATACACCTACATATGTTCATGCAGGATACATACTGACGCAAGGAATAACGACAATCGAAGACTTCTTTTAAAAAAATATACCTCTCATTTTATTGCAAGCGTTCGAAAAGGGTTACTCAAGGGTTTTCTGTGAGAGGGACCTGGAGACCGAACAGAACTGCAATATATTGACCCCCACTCTTATGGCCATCAGCGTGGTGTCTTTCTTGTTCTCCAGTGCTGCTCAACCGGAGGTTCGGGGGCTCAGCTTTCTGTTGTGTGCTGGCTTTCTCTCCCACATCTTGTCTCTGACTTCTCTGGTCCCCAACTCACTGGGAGTCCAGAGGGCCCCTTCGGCCTGGTGTGGCTTTCCTACCACAACTTATCACCAACTCAGTTATATAATAGCTCAATCGCCCACTCAATCGCCCACTCCATCTTTGGAATGGCATGTTTGATCGTCATCAAGCGGAAATAACTGTCATGCAGTTCAGAGGTCACTCTCTTCCGGTGCATCAGTCTATGAGTGTATCATGGTCTTTTACCTTGTCCCATTTCGTCAGCCAAATCCGCCTACGCGATTTCTTTCGATTACTGGCCATTGGAATGTGTCACTTCCTTCCGGTGCATCACTTTGGAATGGCATGTTTGGCCGGGTCAAAGGTCAATATACAACACCATCTACTAGACTTGTTGCCTCACCAAGGCTGAAGAACCTAGTTTGCCCTACTATTTACCCATTGCTGGAGGGAGAATAATTGGATTTATACCTTTCCTAAGGGTATTAGTGATATGTGAAATGCAATCAGTCTCCGCTATATCCATTTCCTACGAGGATAACAATTACACCATGGTCACCTCCTAATTTTCTTAATTAACTTAAATAAATCAGCCTCAAATGGGTCCAGCAGTTAGTTGTTTGGGGGTGTTCTTTGGGATTTCAGGTTACATACTTCTTTTTTTAGTGCAGTTTGTAACATCTGAAGAGTTAAGATAAATCTTCCATCGTGTCTTTTTTTATGAAATCTCCTATATTTTCAGTGAATGATAACAGGAAAGCATGATAAGTTGATTGGAGAATGTTTTTCAGTGAATATTCGGATGTAAATATCTCCATTTTCCTGAGGTGATCAAAGTATCCGATATTCAGTTATTTTTAGTAGAATTTTCCAGGAGAGCTTAAACAAAAATGTGCAATTTTTTAAATTCCTTTATATTTATGATTAATTTTTGTTTGAAAACTGTTATGATCCTTTCTAAATTTAATTTTCTCAATTAACTTAAATAAATCAGCTTCAAATGGGTCCAGCAGTTTGTAGTTTGGAGGTGTTCTTTTGGGATTTCAGGTTATATACTTTTTTAGTGCAATTTCTAACATCTGAAAAGTTTAAGGTAGAAATAAGTCTTCCACAGTATCCTTTTTTATGAAGTCTTCTATTTTTTTCAATAAAGTGATAACTGGACAGAATGGTAAGTTTCATGGGGGGTGTTTTTTAGGGAATATTCGGATGTAAATATCTCCATTTTCCTGAGGTAGAAAAATATTTGATATTTAAGTTTTTTAGTAGAATTTTCCAGGAGAGCTCAACAAAAAAGAAGCAATTATAAGATATTATTCAATCCGGAATAGGGAATAATTCCAATCAGGACAAATAAAATATTAAAAAATAGATTATCAAATTTTAATAATCCTGGTAAAGATCTCAATGTAAATAAGATACACAGAGCCAATAATAAAAAACAACAATCTGTCACATTGTGATGATGATAAATTTATTTCCATCCTGTTGAAAGCATTGATATGAATCAATGCTCTAAAAAATTAACAGGGTTTCTTCAGATCCAACAAGAAAATAGAATAAATTTACAACCAGACAGAGAAAAAAAATATTTCTCCTGTATTAAAGCTAGCCTAAACCTTCAACTATAAATATACAAAAATTATGGCATGTAAAACTACATCCGGTCTCATCCTACTGCAAATTTAGCTGAGACAAAAGCGACAGATACAGTAATACATGTCAAAAATTCAAACATTTATAACAAAATTATTCAGACAGTCTTATTTAAGTATATCATTTTTTACTATTAAAATGAACTAAAAAATAAAAAAACTAATGTTAATTATGGTACACCCCTACCACATTACAATACTAGAGTAATGATCACTATATAAATTACAAAATCCATATCATTAACCAATTTAATAAATCATAGTTAATCATTTTCTGTTAATTTATTTATTTAATTATTCACTTAATTTTTTGAAAATAGTGTAAATTTTGTTTTATGCCAACCTCTGGCGATTTAATCACATCTCAGATTTATTAGGTTACGAGAATCAGAATATTATATAATTTGTATCTTTTCTTCCAGACAGAAATTACATCTACCATCAAAGCAGCTCGGTGCAGTATTTCAATATTCTCCAATGAATTTCTCGGGTTAAACCCTTATTTTTCAACTTCCAACTTTTTTTCTCCGTCTGGTGGTAAATTTATTTTATTTTC